>RJWM01039477.1:0-16100 GCA_004363535.1 Dasyprocta punctata
TAACCTAAGTTGTAAATGACATTTTGAACCCCTTGTTTTGAATAAATAATAAACAAGTTCCATGTTCACTGGCTCAGAGGTGCATAAATGTTTATAGTAATATTTTTTTCCTTGCTCTTTGGTTACAGAAAATAGCTTGTTAGATGTTGGTGAATCTGTTGACACCCATAGAATTATAATCATTGTCCACTATTAGAAGTGTTTTAGTTTCATTTATTCCTTCAAGTTCTGTCATTTCTATATTATGAATAGTTGACAATAAGGAGACATCTGTATTGTCTTTCCATTTCATAGGACAGACTTTTCCTCTCTGGTCTGCTAACATTTCTACCATTCACAGTTTTTTCTTTTGCAGACCTTTTGACACTTCTGTTGCAACATGCTGCCTTTGATGTTGACCACTGGTAAAAAGAGGATGACAGTGTTAAAGTTCTATTCAAATTCACTTTTTAACAATAATATTACTGATGATAAACAGGGACAGTAGTGGTTTACATTGTGTAACACTATCAAAAACTAAGTGATTATCCATGATACACAGATCCGGCTGATTTCTAGAGTGGTACTTTTTATGTAACTATCACTAAAAATGTGGGACATATAGACACTTATTCATTAGTGTAGTCTATAACTGTATTTAGGATTTACTCTGTGCTTGGTACAGCAGATACAGGAATGAAGAAAGACAAGATCATCTCAGTAAACTTACATTTTGGAGAGGGAAAGAAATAAACAAATCACTGGAAAAGATACATCCAGATGTTGGTAAGTGCCATGAAGGAAATGAGACAGGGTAATGTGCTACATTGTGAGGGGATTCAATAGAAATGCTACTTAATTTATACTTGATTTCAATAATAACAATAAGGTTAGGACCTAATAGTGTTTTTTTTTAATATATGTGAAGGGGTTGAAAGAGAAAAATCGAGCATGTTAGCAGATGCCTTTTCCAAGAGAAATGCCTATTTTCTGAGACTAGCATTTATCCAGAAACTCTTGGATTTCTATCTTTTAAAGGGTTTTGGAGGGAAACCAACTACAATGCTTTAGTAAATGAATCCTTTAGTAAAATGGTCATCTGAATTTCCAGTTTCTGCAATGCAGGTAAAGTTTCCTCATGGAAAAGTGCAATGCTACTACTGGTTTTTATCTCTTTGGTGCATTTCTCTCCACGATACTAGTTTCAAAAGAATACTCATTTCCTTTCTCTCCCCATTATGAAAAATGTGAACACAAACATATTCCTTAGTTTTCTTATGAATAAATGTGAAGACCATGGTTTAACGTTTAATAGAGATTTTTGTTAATGTCAAAGAAAGCGTAATGATACTTCCGTAGTTCAACAGCTCTAACCTTGAACTTTCCACTACTTGAAAAGCAAAGCTGGAAATAAAATCTGCTTTGTGTTTGTAACTTTTCTTGATATTCAAACCAAAAATCCAACTTGAAAAACCTGAACTGGCCAAAAGTGATTCACGAGCCGCGTCTTACTGTGGACATAAAGGGGCGATGCTTCAGTCTAAGTGCTGCCTTTGCCCAGAGAACGTTGCTTATGTTAATGTGTTAAAATATTCATCATTGTGCTTGTTTTTTGCTTTGCTTGTATAAAATATCCCAAGCATGGCTCCAAAGTTATACCAGTGTAAAACTTAGAGGAAAACTGTGAGAACCTCGATAGAGTTAAAGAAAGAAATCATTGTGAAATTTGTTAAAGTCCTGGAAAAATGAATTTATAAATGTATTGGGCCTCAGAACCAATTATTTGGTTTGTTATTATTTCTTATGGGAAAAATACATTCAATTCTCAAACTTTTCAGTGTTCAAACATGAATTTGGAACAAAGTGAATTCGACAACCAAGTTATCACTGTGCAAACGAAAGATTCAACATAGAAAATAATGTGATAAGACATTGCGGGTGTCTGGTATACTGTGGACCTGATGCATCTTCTCCCGACTGCAGAAATGGCTCTTTCTAGCCTACCTAGAAAATATCACTCCATGTGGTTCCAAGACCTACTCAGTTTTCAGTTTTTCAACAGTCGCTGTTTGCTCTGTGCCTCTGGGAAAGTCTTTATAGTTGCTTAAATGCCATAAAGTAGCAGCCAAGATGGCAGCAACAGCAAGAAGTCCATCTTTTTTGATCCCAGGCCTGCTTGATAGAGTTCTAGGATTGCTTAATGCCAGTGATACAAATCATAAAAAAGACAATGATAGTTTACAATATGTAAAACTCTACCAGCAACAAAGTGGTCCCCCATAAAATACTTATTTTGTGGATTTGTGCAGTGGTACATATTTTTAGGTAAAAATATCAAACAAAATTTATTAATTAAATTCATTAATTTAGTCCAAAACTATTTTTGAGTATGTGTTGTATGGTTACTGAAGCTGATTTCATGTCTCAGGTCTTATCTCTTCCTGAAGTAAGGGATACAGTGATACAGTAATACTCTCTAAGGAGATCTGATCCCTTGATGTAACAACTTGTAGAAGTGTTATGTGGTTTTCAGAGGAAAATCATATGAGTATTTCCATAATTAAAGATGTTCACAAAAAGACACAAAAAGTGTTAAGGGGGATTCCCCCTTTCCATTTTCTCTGGCTTCAAATCATTGAAAAAAAAAACAGAGAGACTCCTACCTTTCATTAATTCAAGTAGCATCCTATGAGACTACTTCTAGGGGATAGTCCAGGATGAGCTCTGACAAAACCGGTTAAGGGTCCTTTTGTTCCTCCTCTGCTATAGCTGGCTGAATAAGGTGTAAGCTTTCTGGACTCTGCTGGAACTGCCATGCGGAACATTTAGAATAAGGAATGACACACCTGCTTAAGGACCAGCGTGCAGGCACAGAAAATCCACACATAAAACAACAGAAACCAAACTACTCTGAGTGAAACCTCAAAGCCTGTAATCATGCCTAAAAAATAGTGTGGGCCCTCATTTTGTATTTTACTTTTAAGCTAAGACATAATTAATATATTTTAAAATTCACTCTAAAAGCGTACAATTCAGTATTTTTAGTATATTTAAAGTATATGCAAATATTGCTGTTGTCTCATTCCAGATCATTTTCTTCATGCTAAAGAGAAAATTTACACTCATTTTCCATTTCTCCCAAGTTATAGCAGCCACTGGTCTATATTCTTTCTCTATTAATTTGCCTACAAGGCACATCTCAAGTAAGTAGGGTAAAATAAAATGTGTTCTTTGTATTTATTTTCATATACTTGGCATAAGGCTTTTGAGGTTCAGTCATGGGATAGCATATTTCAGTGACATTTTTGTGGCCGAATAATATTCCGTTGTATGGGTACATCCTTGCTTATCTATTTAAAAAAATCAATTTTCAACTGATGGACATTGGGGTTGTTTCCACTTTGCTGTGATGAATAGTGTTGCTATGAACATTCATGGGCAAGTTTTTGTTTGAACATTTGTTTTCAATATTCTTGCAGTACTATATATAGTTTATATGTAGATTTGGTAGGTCTTATGCTAACTCTGTGCTAAAATTTTTGAGTAACTGCCAGAATATTTTCAAAAGCAACTGTGCTATTTTGCATTCCCACCAGTAGGATATAAAGGTTCCAATTTCCCCATGCCCTTTCTATATCGTTATTGTTCATCTGATTATGGCATTTTAGGGAGTCAAAGTGATAATTCTATGTAGTTTTGATTTGCATTTCCTATTAGTATGGGATATTGAGATTCTTTTCATGTGCTTGTTGGCTATTTTTTGTCTTTTATATAAAATTCTATTCCAATTTTTCACTATTTAGAAATTCTATTATTTTTCTTTATATTGAGCTGTAATTGTTCTTTATATAGTCTGGATACTAGACTATTTTCAAATATATGATTTACAAATGTTTTCACCCATTATGTGGAGTGTCTTTGTATTTTCTTATTATTATTTTATTTTTTATTTATTTTTTCTTGTGGCACTGGGGATCGAACTCACAGCTTTGCACCTGCCAGAGCAGGCGCTTAAGCCACAGAGCCAAACTCCCAGCCCTTCTTTTTATTTTCTTGATAATGTTCTTTGAAATACTAGAGTTTTCACTTTGCTGAAATCCAATTTATCTGTTTTCCTGGTGGCTTTTACTTTAGGTATTATATCTAAGAAGCCATTTCCTGACTCAAGATCACAAAGATTTACAGTTTTGCTTTCTTCTTGTTTTATAGTGGTAGCTCTTGTATTTATGACCTACATCAATTTAGAATTAACTTTATATATATAGTGTGAGATAGGACACAAACTTTATTTTTTGCATGTGGATATTCAGTTACCCCAAGAGTATTTATTAATTCTTTCTCTGGTGAAGTTTCTCACCATCCTTGTCAAAAATCAGTTGCCCAAGTTAATCATATTGAAGATCCTGAGAACATGATGAGTCGCTTTTCCCTTCTGCTTTCAAAATTTTCTGTTGCCTTCATTAATATTTTGAGTATGGTGTGTCAGAGTGTGGATCTCTGCTTTTATCCTATCTTCAGTTCATCAAGCCTCTTAAATATACATTAATGCATTTCATAAGCTTTGAAATATTTTTAGTTATCATTTCCTTAAATGTTCTTTGTCTTCTTTCTTTCCTTTTTTAGAACTTCTACTTTGCATGTTTGGGACTACTAATGAAGGTCTCTGAAACCGTGTTTATTCTTTTCCTAATTCTTTATCTTTCTGTTCCTTAGACTGATAATCGCAGTTGAATTATATTCAGGTTTGCTGAATTTTTCCTCTCAATTCTCAAATTAACTTTTGCGAAATCCTTACAAATTCTTCATTTTATTTATTCTACCTTTTAATACCAGAATTTTTATTTAATTCTTCAACAAACTTTTTTATCTTTTATTGATCTTATCTTGTAAGATATCACTCTCATACTTCTCTTCAGTGCTTTCAACATAATTACTTTTAGCCCTTGAACATGTCTACAATCACTTATTTTTCCCTAATTAGGTTCCCTGTGAGGACTTCCTGAGGGACAGTGTCTTTTGATTGTTTTTTTTTCTTCTGTGTATGGGTCATTGTTTTTGATTATTTGTATATCTCATACATTTTGTTGAAAACTGAATGTTGTATAGAATATTGTGTGTCAACTTTAAAAATTAGGGTTTTTTTCTCTTCACCATTGTTTGCTGTTGTTTTCTCAGTGACTTTGTGCTGATGAGCTCTTATCCAGCTCTAAGGGGAAAAAAAAGGCACTCTTGCCCATGGCATCTTCTAGGGAACAGTTAGATAGGTCAAATAAAGACAGTTATCTAAGAAAGAGGGATTGGACGCACTTCACACTCATCTTGCAATTCCAGGTATCTGCCAGGATGAGGGTTCAACACTACTCCAGCACTGGTGAAATAAGGATGAGAGCAGGACAAGTAAAAACACCACAATGCTCATTTTCCTTCATGAGCTTCAGTCATTTGTCTTGCATAAATGCTCTCGGGATTGTTTCAGGGTTTTGATCAATTTCTGGAAATCTGAACAAAGTTAATCTGACAAATTTTGCGTTTTATGGTTAAATTTATGGTTTAGAAACATTTTGAAGGTCCATAATCTATTGTTAGATATTCCATCTGAAGTTTTGATCAATAATTCAGCACATAGACCTTGAACTTATTAGCTCGAAAATAAGAAGCAAATTTTTACTAAATACCAGTTTTGTTGTTTGACACAGGGTCTCGCTGTACAGTCCAAGGTGGCCTCAGATGTGTTATGGAAATTGGTACCCACCTGCCTCAGCTTCCAAATGCTATGTTTACAAGCGTGTACTACTTTGCCCAGTGCAACCAGTAGATTCTCTCTCCCACTGTCAAAAAAAAATCATACAAAAACAAAAACAAAAATGTTTAAGTATATTTTTATACATACACATACATGCACACATATATGTTAAAGTACCTACAATTACTATTTTTTATAGATCAAGAAGAATATAATTTTGGTGATTTCTTATAATGTTGCCCAGTATTTTCTAATGTCTTGCTTTTTCATTCTATTTCTCCCCTTTGCAAAGAACAAATCATTAAGGAAACTTCTAGAGAATATGAGTCAATTAAATTATCTCCAAAGCACCTTGGGAAAGTGCATCTTAACTGTGATTGTGTGGAGAAAAGCACTTACTCAGCAATGGTCAAGCACTCTCCGTATAGCCACAAAGCATGGTAATTTCTATGCAAGCACCATTTAACTCAGCAGACTGATATGGTAACATTTCTCTGTCAAGCAAGGGTTAACTAATAAAGAAAGACTGGGTAAATGAATGAACACCAAGAAACAGATTAACTCTGTGTAAAAGGTTATGAAAGGCTTCTAAGAGATTGTGGCATTTCAATCAGATCTTAAAAGATAAGAGAGTTTCTTGGACAAAGAATAGTGAAGACAAACAAAGAGTGGCAGTGAAAAATCACAGAATTGTGAGAGATTGGGGTGATTTTTATAAGAAAGAGGCAACTGGAGCATAGTGTGTTTCACTTTTGCAAAAAATTGCCATTTTTACTTTGTACTAGCAAAACCTATATATTTTGTTTCATAATATTTTAAAAGACTGGACAAGACTGCCTTTTACGAACACAAAGTGTTATATATCAGTTTAGGATGCTGGTTTGCTCAATTGTATATATTGCCAGTGATAATGGTGGTAGGAAAAAAAGCCTGCAGAAAGACTTCACTTAATTTTTATTGATTATTTTACATCTTAAGACTTTCATCAAGCAAAGTGACATCACACATAGAGCCTGCATGGAAAATCTTAGTTGAATGAACATGAATGAATCAGTAGAGTACACAAAGCATTGTTTCTCTTTTCTTGGCCTGCTACCTTAAGGTCATCGCTTAAAGATACAAGTGCTCTAGAGTAATGATTGTTAAACTTGGCTGCACGTTGGAAGTATCTAGAGGGATTTTTGCAAATACAGATCCTAAGGCACTATTCCAGACCTAGAATATCAGAATATCAAGTTTTTAAAATATGTTTGATCACATTGAATGATTTTCATACTTAGCAGGTATGGGGTCAAGTGCTGTAGAGAATTTTTCCTTGTACCCCAACTGTCCAGCTAAGATAATTATTTTTAGCTAAGTTAATCAAGATTATTGAGAATGAACGAATGAGTATTGTTTTATTTTAAAAAGTATGCTATATGAAAAATATTTTCTCATTCAACTTGTAAAGGTACGGGAGAAGGGAATTAAAAGAGTTATTGAAGCAGGAGAGTGTCATTCATTTGTCTGGAAAGAGAAAAAGCCATAAGCACAATATTATCTATACAAATAAGTCTCTCAGAAGTTCATAAATTTATGATTAGTGCTTTTAATGATCATGATTCAATAGTGAAATCAGTCATAAAACTGTGCCTATCTATAAGATTAACAAAACATGCATTCATTTTGGCTGTGAACTTGCCATGATTTTATTGAATAGGCTGAAATCAGTGAGGGGATAATCAAGAATAGGTTTTCTTTTTTTCCTATCACTGCCTTCCGACAGTCTGATAAATTTCCCTTGTCTTTGAGATTAAAGGCAAATGTTCAGTCACAGGCTTTAAACCTTCATTACCAAATGGGAATAACGCTCTGTGATCACCAGTAGAGGAAGCGACGGCTCAAATTGGGCAGCAGGGACCAGGCAGCAAAGAGGGACACTTAACCATCTTCCAGTATGCCACAAAAACCTTTGTAACTTCCCACCATGTTGAGAAGGAGAAATGGAAAAGGTAAAGTCTAAAGTGCTGACTCTTTATACCAATAAAATTGAACTCAATGCCAGATTATATTAATGAAATAGAAGAGAAGGGAAGAACTGTATTAAAGATCTTTACCTCAGTGTGTATAGGAGAGACACACTGTTTTTCATTGACTTAATTATTTTCCCATTAAAATGTATACGTCCTGTTATTAGGGATAATTTAGAAAAAACCAATGTAACACAGACCTGCTGACCAGCTATTCATGTCTACTTCCCTGCTAACAGAAATCTAATTTTGTCTGCTGCATTTTCAGTTTTGAGTAATTTTACTACAATGTATCTAGCTGTTTTGGTTTTGCAATTTATACCACTTGGGATTCACAGAGCTTCATAGATAAGTGTGTGCTAATTTTATGGATCATATAAACCAAAAGGATTCATGCACATACATATACACTCATGAAAGATTATTAGGGACAAAGGACACCAAGCAGCAGGGGCATAAATAAATATAAAGGGGGTCCACAACACCCATATACTGATTTCTGAATCTTTTCTCAGTCATGTTTGTTCTTCATCTCCAGCTTCTGAACCACGAAGAAATTTGATTTTAGTCCCATTCAAGTATGGGCCTCTTTATGTGGTTCTCTGACCATGAGACTGAGACTGGGCCACGAGATCAGGTTCAATAGCAGAAACCAAGAAAGCATAACAGAAACCAGGTGCAAAGCACACATCGGTGCATTTTCTGTAAGCGGTATTGGCAAGCTGGTACAATTTCTCACTTGGTATGTTTTGTCAAACTATATTAGCGTAAAACTACCTTAATCCCTAGGTAGTACTTTCTATTCTAGTTTGTGTAAGGCTCGGTATCCTTGCCATATACGCAAGTTTTCAACAGACCAACTGAGGTACAATACACTTACGTAATGTGGACTTTAATCAAGATTAGAAAATTGTAAATCCTTTGTAACTTGAGACCATACTCATAAGTGAAATAAATCAGACGTGTATGTGTAAACATTGTATTGTCTCCCTAGTGTAAAAAGCTAAAAGTGTAAATAAGATCCAAAATGCATAGTACATATTGTGAAATCAAAAGGGGAAGAAACTGATCAAAAAGAAAGAACAACTGGAATGGGGAAAAGGAGAAAAGAGAAGGGGTAAAAATATATATATATATGAATATTTATCTGTCTATATATTCTATATATATAGAAGAGAATAACTATGTTACTAATCTCTACTAGTTCATCGAAAACAATGATTTGTGCTTACATTGATCAATTTTTCATGTCTTTTCTTTATAATCTGAGTGATTACTTTTAAGATAACAATATGCAATACATTGTTAATTTCGTTATCTTGTTTTGAAATTCTCCATCATTGTTTTTATTTTTTAAAATATTTTTTCAAATTTAAATATTAGAAAAAGAAAATACTAAATCCTGACTCTTTATATATTGCTACTTGCCCATTCTATTTATTTATTTATATTTTATTCTTCTCAAAGGCAGTTTTATAAAGCGCAAACACTAGGTGAGTGCAATGTGGGTCAAAACTATGATCGACCAACAAGATTACAAGTACAGCCTCTTAGGTAATACTGATCCAATGAGGAAACACGTCACATAGAAAGTATACAGGGAAACAACAAAGATCTTTTTAGGAAGGTTTGAATCAGGAGGTCCTGGTCACCCATATGGATGACTGATGACTATCAAGACTTTATTGGACCAGGTGATACCAATTATGTTATTCTTTAGAAAGGTATGCAGGCTTGGTCATTTTATCTTTATTTTGAGGCCTGACCTCAAACAGACATGCCTCCAACCACAGTTGCAATGAATTCTCATGTTTTGTACTGATACCCTCAAGGGTCTAGCCCTGTCTGACTGCCTGCAATATTTCTTTTTTTTTTTATTTTATTTTAAAGGGAATAAAGCAAAACAATAAAATGAAGCAAAACAAAACAAAACAATGAGAATGATATTGGACTTGAAAAACAAGACAGTAGGAAATCCACAATAGTTACTATATTGCATATTGTTATTCTCTAAATAGATGCTCAGACTACTGGCTTTAGGTCTGCAAAGTCAATCAAACAATACAACATTAAGTTCTTTCTTTACTTCAGTTGCTATCATCTCAGCCTGCATTCCTCTGAGTCAACTGGTTGTCTACTGGGTATGTGTGGAGGGATCTTCTCTCCCTGCTCGTGTGCTGGCTGACTCACAGGGAGGGTGCTGCTTCCTGGTTCTCTCCTTTATTTTATTTTTCTGAGACTTCAATTCCATATTTTAATGCTTTTTACTGTGTTCTTTGACTCTTACATTTTTTTCTGTTTTTCTTTCTGTTTTTCTTTTCTTTTCTTTTCTTTTTTTTTTTTTGTACAGGGGATTGAACTCACAACCTTGTACCTGCCAGGCAGGTGCTTAGGCCACTAAGCTAAATCCCCAGCCCTATTTTTTTGAGACAGGGTCTCACTATGCAGTTCAGGCTGGCCTTGAACTCACTTTGTAGCCCAGGCTGGTCTTGAACTCACAACGATCCTCCTGCCCCAGCCTCCCGAGTGCTGGGATTACAGGCGTGCACCACCAAGCCCAGCTCTGTTTTTTTTCCTAAACTTTAGTGTGGAGCTTTTATGTACAGCTATGCTTTACTTGGTGATGAGATTTATTCTGAGAAATTGATGGGTGATTTTGTTACTACTGTGCTAACATCATAGGGTGTACTAAGATGGCTACAACTTAACTGAACCACACAATGTTAAGGAATTATTGTGGTATATGTGGTTTGGCATTGAACAAAAACATCATTATATTGTGCATGGCTATATATAAGTGTTTATTAATGGCTCTCTTCTCATTCAAGCATTCTTCTTTATGTTCTTCTCTGGTGAGTCTAGTCTATTATCATGCCCATCAATTAACTTCTCAATTTCATTCTTTACTTAAAGTATTTTAATTTGATTAAAATTTCTGATCTTGTCCTGATCTTCTCCATTATCAAATATATTAATCAGAATTACTCTTAGATACTTAGTATTATGCCAATAATTGAGTCATCCAGGAAGTTATTTCTACTTTTTTTTTTCTTTTTGTCCTTGTAATTGAATGTCAGATACTATATGCGAAAACCTACAGAGTCTCTGACGGGTAAATCTTCCTCCACTGGGAGTTCACAGGCAGATAGGAAGGAGATAGATCTTATCAGTCTACCAGACATTGAGGTGACTCATGCCTCAGTTGCAGCTTTTTTATGCCTTCATTTATTGCTAGTTTGGGTCTCTTCTTATTCTGCAGCCTTCCAGGAATTATAGTTGTGTATCTCCTGCTTGGAGGTTCTTAATTCTAAGTTTTATTTCCTCAGATCTATCAGAAGACTTTAGAAAATGTTCTTTGCTCTTCAAATGTTCTTTGCTGTTAACCAAAAGAATTCTGCATTGCTACAATTTTTTTAATCAGTATCTTTTTTTCTGAAGTCATGTGTATTTTCTCAGAAATGACTCTAACTTTTACTTTTCAGTTCTGTAGAATTGGCAAAAGTTCTGAAAACTTTCTATCCCTTGAAACCACAGACCTATTCTTACATTCTCTAATTCTTTACTACCAAGAATCTGTGAAGATCTGATGAGAGAAGAAACGAAAAACCAAAAACCAAAATTGAAAACAACAACATCAAAAACAAAAACAGAACAAAAGTAACAAAACCCCACTCATATAATACTCCCATGATGTCTGGGGTTCTCCTTTCCTTATAACTTTGGCATTTAATGGTGTGATTATCCTAACAGCTCGGAGATATCTTCAAACAGACTTTCTTTTTCACTTGTAAAATTTTTACCAAGGTTTTCTCAACAGGAATGTAAATTTGCCTCTGGGAACTCTATGTAGCCAGAAGTAGAAATCTATTCAATATTTTCAATATTTTTTTTTCATTTTTCAACAGAAGTTTGGAATGTGGATGAGAAAATAGTGTAATTTTCCAAGTTGAACTTAAATTAAGTAAAGAAATTCTTTTTCTCTGTCTCAGAGTTGTGGTGCCATTTGAATTTATAGTATACTAAACATAACTGTCATAATGTGTTATGTGCAAATTTCTTGAAATAAAGATATCTTAGTCATTTTCCTTGTCACTGGGACACAATACTTGACACCTACAATTTAAAGGAGGAAAGGTTTATTTGGGCTCATGGTGTTTAGAAGATTCAGTTTATAGTGAGTTGGCTCCACGGTAGGAAGGGCATGGAAGAAGGGTCTGGCAAAGGGAAAGTTGCTCACATCATGGTAACCAGAAGGCAGAGAGAGAAGAGAGAAACCCAGGAAAACATAAACTTCCAGGTCATGCCCCTAAAACCTGCCTCCAAATAGGCCCTACCTCCCAACAGCAAATCAGTTATGAACTCAGCTGTGAATCAATTCACTGATGAGTACAACAGCCCCTTGGTGCAACTGCCTTCCAAACATAGGAGGATTTGGGGGGACACCCCAAATCTAAACTATAAAGAGAGGTGATATATGATATATAAAAATTCAATGTTACATAAAATTTTTTAAAAAAGAAAAACATTTCACAGAGCACCAGTGTTCAGAACTATCAACTGTCTGCAAAATAATACTTGTCCTTACATCTCTTTGGTTTGTGTGGTGTTCTTACATTATTGAAATTATACTATAACTACTTAATTAAAAGCATGTTGATATAGGATACAATTAGTAGCTTTTTAATCAAAAGTTAATAAAACGTCACTGGGTTAAAGTTAATAATTTTGCAGTTAAAAATATCGATGAATCAGGGCATTCATTATGACTTTTGCATAAACACAGATATTTAGGGAAGCAATTTATTCTGAAACTGGCCATTATTCTGCATTTTTTATTCTGTGGAGAAAGAGAGAAAAACCCAATACTTATTTATTTAGCGATCCATTTAGCATTGTGATGTGGAGACGACCGTCTCAGCACTGTTAGTAAGTGCTCAGAGACCAAGCACGGCATGCCTGCACTACAGGCTGATGGCTGTGACTGAAGAAAATTACTTTTTAAAATATTTTTCTAGTAGAAAAGAATATCAGTGGAATAATGTTAGCCTGGACCCTAAGTTAAATGGTTGAATATATCTTAAAGAATTATTTAAATGAAACCTTAAGGGTAAGCAATATTCAAATTTAATATTAGAATTAAAGGTGAATATTACATACACAGTCTAAAGAAAAGAGAAAATGCAGCCAAATGAAAAAAGTAAAAGATAGAAAATAGCACAGAAGTGTTAAAAATACAAAAAGCATGAAAGTATATTTAAAATGTGACTCCAAATGGAACAATAGGCAAAATGGGAAAAGCTTATTGATGAAAAGACAAGGTTTCTTTTTTTAAAAATATGAATATATTTTAAGATGTATGCAACTACATCTTCCTCACGGAGGAGAATATTGAAAAATACACAGACTATTTGCAATAAATTCTTGTCAAAAGTAAGTTAGGTAAATTCAAGTAAAAATATTCAAAAGTGTAAGATAACATTTTCAGAAAAAGGTGTTAAACAGGGCACTTAGTATTATTTTATAATACAGTGAAATTCATGATAAATGAAGCACTGTGATCCTTTGTTCTGCAAATAAGATTATATTGAAACAGAGAAAGAAAAAGCGCTGTGCATAGAAGGATAATTTGATAGAAATGCAGTAACTGGAGATACTCTAAAACCTCTGAGTCATTGCAAAATAAAGTAGACAAATATAAATCTGGATGTAAAGTATATAAATGACTTTGGATGCTAGAACACAATGGAATGATGCCTTCAAATTGCTTCCAATATATAATTGTCTATAGAGCCAAATTACCAATCAAGTGCTAAAATAAGGTTGTTTTCAGACATTCAAATGCTCAACACATTTCTTTTTCATGTTTTTATTCTCAGGAGACTACTGGTGCATGTGCCTCAGCAAAATGACAGAGAAATCCAATAGGATTGACTTAATAACTGTGGATTCTACAAAGAGAAGAAATGAACCTCTTCTTTGGGTTACAGAGAAAGTCTTAAAATGATTCCTGAATCAGAAAATATGGAAATCATATTTTCTGACCACAATATAGTAAGAATGCAAATAATTAAGAAGGTGTCACCTAAAGAATATTAATACTTTCAAACTTTAAACTAATGATAATAGAATAATGTTATTAAAACCTGTTTGTAGATAACTCGCAAGTCCAATATAAATAAAACTTCAGATATAAATAATTTATAAATTAATGACACAAATATATACCCTTGGGAGAAAAGAACAGCTCTGTGCATTTATAAACAAGAGAGTATATAAAAGGAAATATTAGGATATAAGGGATATCAGGAATTTTAAATAAAGGAATCCTAGTAATTTAACTGAATTGTTGAAAACTCAATGAAGGGGCTTCCCTAGAAATAAGAACACAAGAAGCTGGGGTTTAGCTCAGCAGTATGAGTGCCTGCCTGGCAAGCACGAGGTTGTGAGTTCTATGACCAGTACCCAAAAAGATAAAACAAAATTAGAGAAATAAATAAATAAATGCCAGGGATTTAGCTCAGTGGCATAAGAGTCTGTCTGGCAAGTTCGAGGTCATGAGTTCAATCCCCAGTATCAAAAAATAAAACAAAATAAAATAAATTAGAACACAGTGGCAAAATAATAAGAGAGAGGGAGAGAGAAAATTCATGTATCTCTGCAGAAAGTCCAACATGCAAATGATAAGTTAAGAAAGGACAACTGAGAAAACCGTTGAAGAATAAGGAGAAAAATTCCCAGAAGTGAAGATGTTAAGTGTTCAGTAGTGAGGACTCTTCTGTCTAGTTCAGCAAATGGGAAAGAAACACCCCAAGGTGTTTCACTGTGATGTTCAAGAATACCAGGAACAACAAAAAAAAATGTATAGGTAAATAATCTTAATTTATATATTTAAATAATTAGTTTTACTATAATAATGTTGAGATGTTAAAAGAAGGGAAAATTGGAGGATTGTGAAAAGAATACTTCTCATAACCAGAAATTTTTAAGTAATGTCTACGTTTGTTAAGCCAAGAAATGATATTAATGTGCAAACAATTGCATAGGAATGTGGTATCAGAAAAAAATAGCTGAAGAGAGGTGAAAGGATTGAAACAAAGAAGTAGCAAAGTATTCAGGCAAAAAATGCTTTATTTCATTAGAAGGATTTCAATAAAATTTTCTACACTTTAATTACATACATATATTATTTGATAAAGATAAAATTAACTTTTGATCTGAGGAAAATGAATGGAATATATTCTAGAGTACTGAAGAAGGGGAAATACTTCTTGATTTTATGGAGCTTAGTGACCTCTCAAAAATTTAAAAATGATAATGTAAAACAGATACTTGCATACAAATCCCATCTCTTGATAAGATCTAAATAAAATAATATCAAATGAAATTTATAAAATTCACAAAATAATGGTCATGAAAAATATGAGTTTGAAGGAGAAAACAAATGTTAACATAATGAAGAAAGAAGTAATCTTAATAGACACTAGATAAAATTAAACATTCATTGTAGATTATGAAGAAAATCCTAGAATACTGGGGAGAGAAAGCTATCTTGTTGATGTGACAAGAATATCTAAAACAATCACTTAGCATCATCTTTAATAATTACATACTAATTTTAGGCAAAGATGGCTATGATTGTATTGTTCTGGACATTTTCAGCAGAACAATAAAGCAAAAAAAGACATAAAGAGTGTAAATATTGGAAAGACAGCAAATTATTTTTATTCACAAATGATATGCTGTGGACCAGGAATACACATGAAAATAAATTAAAAAGCCACTGGAATTTCAAAGAGAGTTTATTAAAATGGTCTGTTGTAAAATAAATATAAAAATGTTAATAACTTTTTATACCAAATAACTAGTTAGAAATTATGAAAGCCATAAAATCTCCTAATTACAACTGCAAAGTAAAAAAAAAATGCTTAAGAATACACAAAATAAATGCAGAGAAATTGTTCAAAGGAATACCAAATTATTCTGGAGGAGTGAGACTAGTGTTATATATTTGAAAAATAATAGTGACTTAAAACAGCAGTTGTCAATCTTTTTCATTTAAGTATCTTTTTGTCAGATACCATACAAGGATTCTAGAATCAATCAAACCAGATAGTCTTAATTTTCCGGGTGTAAAAAATTGCCACAAACTTGATGGTTTAAAACAACAGAAGCTCTTCTCTCATGGATTTGGAGGTCTAAAGTCTGAACTCTTGGTGTCCCTGAGGTCGTTTGTCTCTAAAGGTCATGAGGAGAATGTGTTCTTTGCTTCTTCCAGTTTCTGGGGACATCGGGTGTTCTATGGGTTGTGGCTCTGTCATTCCAATCTCTACTTTTGAAGTCACAGTTCCTTTTCTTCTCTTTTTCTCTTC
>RJWM01039478.1:0-16089 GCA_004363535.1 Dasyprocta punctata
TGTCCATCTCCTCCTAGGTCCCGCGGCAGTGCTGGTGGCCATGGTTCCCGCAGCCAGAAGGAGCTGCCTACAGAGCCCCCCTACACAGCCTATGTAGGAAACCTCCCTTTTAATACAGTTCAGGGTGACATAGATGCTATCTTTAAGGATCTCAGCATAAGGAGCGTACGGCTAGTCAGAGACAAAGACACAGACAAGTTTAAAGGTGAGTCTTGGGAATTCCTACCACATACCTACTGCGAAGGGTTGGGGGCTCCCAAATGAAATGTAGTATTGAACTGGAAGCTTCTAATCATGGAAGGATGACTGAGATTAGCATACAGTAAACCCTCAAGTTATGACCAGCATCACAGAAGAACAACTTGGGTTACGACCAGAATTTGAGGTTTAGTTTTGGGCTGAAGTGTTGCATTACAACCCAAAGGCTGACTGCTGGCACAGTTGTAAATAGGCTCTTGAAGAGCATTTGTAAATGTCCATAAACCAGTCTGAGCCATAATTTTGGTCAGTGCTTTACATTATCGCTACGATTACTGCTGTCAGAATGGCCCCCAAAAGCTAGAGAAGATCCTGAGGAGGATAAGGAAAGCAGTCACGGTTGAAAAGAACAGTGTTAAGAGACAGAAACAGACAACCTTAGGCCAGCTTTTAGTTCTCAAAAGGCTTAGACCAAGTGAGCCAGAAGCAGGTCCCAGTGGGTCGCAGACTCTCATGAGGAGACCAAGGACCCAGAGAGCCAGGATCCTTCCCACAGGGGCCACCTTCCATTTCACCTGCCCCACTGCAAGGCAGAGACTTCGACTTGAATGGTAAGTACAGTATGAAATTGTTGTTTCTAACTAGCTAGGCACATTTCATAACCTTTTGGTGAGTACCCTAAGAAAATTATTGGTGTTTCTAGTTTATTACGCACATTATACAACCCTTTTTTATTCTGTAAAGGTTAGTTAATGGGTGCTTTGGGAGATTTGGAACCCATTTCCATTATTTCTCAACTAACTTGAGTTACAACCAGCCCTCACGAACAAGTTGAGTTTGTAACTCAAGGATCCACTGTAGCTCTTTGATTCATAGTTCTTCAGTTCTACTTGGGAAAGCAGCATTTTTCACATAATCTAGTTTGTAGAAATATGTGGTATATGCCCAGGTTTACCTTATGTTCATTTCCTAGCAGCCCTGTCTTAGCCAGCAAAGGAATTACCCAGGAGAGAAATGAGATAAAATTGAGGACTTTGCAGGCTCTTTCCACCTTGACTGAGTCATGTATTTTTCTTATAGTTTGGAATAGGAAAGATAACCTAGTCAGCCAGTGTTGCCAATATACAGTGGTAAAGTGAATGTGCGTGTTTGGGGCAGGCTTGGCTCGCTTTGGATAGAATTAGTGTCTACAGGTCAGCCTCTGGGGTGCTCGAGCAGAGAGGAGAGAGGAGGGTCGATGATCACACTCTTTCTTTCTGGTTTCCTGGCATGAAGCAGGCCTAGCCCGGGTATGTGGTGCCTTACACCAGGCCTCCATGGAAACACAGGGGCCCTGGGGTGGGGAGCGGGCAAGCAGCAGGGAAAGCATTGCTGGTCTGAGTGGTTTTGTTTGTAGTGAGTGTGCTTCTCCTTCTGGCTGTAGAACCTGCAGCTAAGTGTAGTACATGGTCAGACGGTGAGCAGCTTAGGGAAGTAAGTCCCACCCAGAGTACCTGTGACAAGCCTTAGAATTTCAGACCTGTGTGATGTGTGGGTGACATTGGTAGCCTGGGTTTTGAGTTTGTTTCTGGCTCATTTGCTGTTAGCAACTCTAGAGCTGGAGCTGTGTAGCTGGGCTGCTGTTGCCTCCTTGAACTTGGGAGTGGTTTTTTCAGTTGTGATCAGCATTGAATGCACAGGGTGGGGTGAGGTGGTGGGGGTGAGGTGCTCCTTAACCCAGATTTAGACTCCAGGCAGCAAGGAAGGGACAGTGTCAGAGTTAGTGTTGGGCGCAGGGTGGCGATGACATGCACGAATGAACCTTGGTCATTAGCAGATACCCCGACAAGAATACCTGTGCCGTTGAGGACATGTTCACATCAGCTACCCAAGTAGGAAGACACTAGGCACCTCGAGCCTGTTCAAAGTGTTCATTCATTTATTTCATTACTGGGGATTCAGCCAGGGCTTTGGCACTGGGTTCTATTCCCCCGCCCTTTTTATTTTTGAGACCAAGTTTTACTAAGGTGCCCAGGTAAGACTCAGACTTGTGGTCTTCCTTCCTCAGCCTTTGGTTAGCACTCTCACTGATAAAGTAAGATTCAGGGGCATGAATACCAGTCATGGTCTGTTTTGTAAACGTGCTTTTTTTTTTTTTGTATTGGGAATCGAACTCAGGACCTTGAGCTTGCCAGGCAGGTGCTTATGCCTCTGAGCTATATCCTCGATCCCTGCCAGTGCTTTTTTAAGTCCGCTGTCACCTAGATGCCACAAAACTGGTCATTCTGGTGTAGGTTGGTGGGACCTATCAGATGCCAGCAGATCACAGTTTGGAACCATTGAGGAAGCCAGGATTTCTTTCTCTTGCAGGATTCTGCTATGTAGAATTCGATGAGGTAGACTCCCTGAAGGAAGCCCTGACCTACGACGGTGCAGTAAGTACCCCCCGGGGATCTTGGGTCAAGTGAGCAGTTGGGATTTGTTTTCTTGGATACTTACACTGTTTTCCCCTTACCATTAGCTGTTGGGTGATCGGTCACTTCGTGTGGACATTGCAGAAGGCAGAAAACAAGATAAAGGTGGCTTTGGATTCAGGAAAGGCGGACCAGATGACAGAGGTGATTGGTTCTTCTGAAACTGAATATAATGTGCTGCGTGCCCACTAGTTATGACTCCTGAGCATCACTTGCAGAATCTGTCTCTTGGGTTTGATAGGGTCTGGGGGAGCTTTAAGCAAGCCTGGATTTTTTTTTCCCCCCTGTTGGCAGCAAAAGCTGTTAGAATTGTTTCATTGAACTCCCATCACATGAGTTGTATGTCTTCCCGGTAAATTTTTCCACATTTCTGCAGCAAGGTAATGATACAACCTCAACTTCTATCTTTTTTGTATATCCTCAGGCATGGGTGGCTCTCGAGAATCTAGAGGTGGCTGGGATTCCCAGGATGACTTCAATTCTGATATCATTATTTATAGTATCGCACTTCTATTCCCAGTAGCTTCACTGCCCGGTGCTTCTTGGGAGAAGTGGGCCCGGCCCAACTGCTTCTTTAGCTCCTTTCACAAACAGAACTTTCCCCACAGGCACCCAGGTGTGCAGTGAGCATCTCTGAGCCTGGTCGGGCAGGATGGAAGCTGCTTAGTAGGCAGGCAGCCCCATGCCCTGGGCATTCCTTCCCCGGGCCCAACACTTTCTTGGTGCTCAGGACCTTGATCTGGCACAGTAGTCTTTGTACTGCCATGGCCCTCGCCTAGGGGAGTGGCTTTGTGTGCCTTTGTGTGTGGTGTGGAGAGGAACATTGCTTTTGGAAATGACAGAGTGAGGGCTCCTGGAAACTTCCAGAAAGCATTAGAACTATGCTTCTTTGGTGGCTCCTTAGCTGGTCCAGGTCATCTTGATGGCCTGTTTTCCCTCAAGGGGCTTCGAACTTGAGTCCCGTCAAGAACGTAGCATCCTGTCTCAGCAGCCCAGGAGCCCAACTCACAGGCAGGCCTCTGAAAGTTTGCTTTTATAAGCCCCTGGCACCTCCACTGTTGTTTTTTAATTATGCATGTAACTCATGCATGGTAGGAACGTCATTTATAAGAGAGGTTTAGGAGGAAAAGCAGGTCTGTTTTCCTTCCCACAAATGTGATATGCTTGGTGTGCTCTGTACATGATACAGGAACACTAGCCCCTCAGCCCCACCAAAGCAGATCTTGCCTGGTGTGCACAAGCATGGTAGGGACTGGTGCCACTGCTGTTTTCCAGTGCTATGCAGGTGATCTGTTGAGTGAGTTCTTGAAAGTCCTGCCCCAGTTAGAAGTGAGCTTATTCTTAAAAGTGCGGTATCATCCAGTAAGTCTGTAACTTTATGTATAAGCTGATCTCCAACTGAAACATGCAGCAGAGGACTTCTCGAGCCAGCCCAGAGCAGCAGTCAGGGCCCCGTGACAGCTTTGCATCAGCAGGTGCTGCGGGAGCAGTGTGCGCCTCCTGAGAGGCACCTTCCTGCGGTTGGCTGCCCCTTGGGGCCCGGGCAGCCTCTGCCATGCCACCGTCCGCTCTCCGTGAACCATGGGAGGTGGTTGCATCCAGCCCACATGCTCCCTCCGTGCTTGCATGCTGAAGTCATGACTGGTTTGATGCTTTACACATAGCTTGGGAAAACAGACCTTTTTTACTCTAGTAGAACAGTGCTATTTTTTAAACGGCAGGTGTTTGTTGTAATTTTTTTTCATTGTAATTTTTAAAATCACCCAAAATTGAGCAATACAGAATAGTGCAAAGTGGAAAGAGACTGCAAACAGCCCCCTGGGGCTGGGAGTGTAGCTTGCCAGGGCGAACGCTTAGCTTGTGTGTGGCCCTGGGTTCCCTCCCCCTCACTGAGAAATGCCAGTGTGTTCAAGGAAGCTGCACAGAAAACTTGAGGTCTTGTGAGTAGTGAGTCTTACAGGACTCTGCCCAAAAGTCGATTAAAGGGGTTTGTTAATGCCAAAATCATGCTTTTCCTTCCTGTGTAGTTTCCCAGTGTGCATTGTACATGGGATATCAAGGCGAGGCTCACACTTGGTGTTGCACTGATTTTCTCTCGCTGTGTTCCTCATGCCGAGGACCCCTGGGCATAGCAGCAGTGTGCAGTCCCCTTCTGATGTCTGACTGAGGGAACAGCTGTCTTCCTCCCAGGCTGCATCTACAGTGGTTAACTTGAGTGGGTTATGCTGTTAAAAGTTTAAGTGGTGCCCCCCACCCCCGGACTTTTTTTTCTCCCTCTTTTTTGTTTATTTATTTTTATTTTATTTTTATTTTTATTTATTTTTTTGCTGCACCAGGGATCGAACTCACAGCTTCGTGCCTGCCAGACAGGTGCTTAAGCCGCTGAGCCAAACTCCCGGCCCTGGTTTTTGAGGCAGGGTTGCACTATGTAGCTCAGGCCAGCCTTGTGCTCACGTTGTAGCCTAAGCCAGCCTTGAACTCACAGTGCTCCTCCTACGTCAGCCTCCCAAGTGCTGGGATTAAAGGTGTACGCCACCACGCCTGGCTCCTCCCTTTTTTTAGACCACTTTGACAGCGTCTTGCTATGTAGTTCAGGCTGGCCTTAAACTTACAGTTAGCCTCCTGAGTGTTGGCTTTACAGGCCTGAGCCACCTCACCTAGCTCTTTAGCTTTGTTTTAGTTTTTTTTGTACTGGAAATCGAACTCGCAACCTCCTGGTTGCCAGACAGCTGCTGTGCCACTGAGCTATGTCCCCAGCAACTTTGCTTAAAAGTCTCTAAGACTTCCAGTCTATCCAGAGAAAGTCCTTCCTTTGCTGGGTGAGAATCCCGGCATTGATGAGGACGCAGAGGAGGAAGGCCAGGAGGGATACCAGCGCCCAACCTGGGGGAGTGACCACCTCCCCATAACCTGTTTATCTCAGGCGCTTTGCTTACCCGGAGGTGTCTTGGTGCTTTCGTTTCATATAGTTTTGCCTTGTGATTTTGTGTTTATAGTGTAAGCACTTCTCATTTCCAGGTTTATCTTTCTAAATAGCTGTGAATTTGTTAGAAGCCGGATTGAGGCTGTTTCCTGAAACCACCCTGGCTTTCCAACCTATGACAGAGCAGTTGCAGTCACATAGTTTTGCACTTCCCAGTGTTTTGGCTTTGCCTGTAATGGTGGGAAAGGAAAATGGCCTTAACTACGCTACAGCTGCAGCTGTGGTCAGCATTTTACTCCTGAGAGTCCTGATGATGCTTGTACATACCACCTGGGTGTTCTAGGCTTTCCCAGTGCATTACAGGGTTGGTCCTGCTGTAAAAGAACAACTGATTCCTCTTACTTAAGTGTTGTTCACTGTACAAAAGGTAGGCATATTAGTGGGAAACCACCCGAGCCAGTCAAGCCAGAAGTTAGTACACTGAGAAGAAAGATCTTAATGGAAACCCAGGTTTCAGGAATATACCATTCAAGCACCGGAACCAATAGAAGCAATAAAAAGACCAGGCCGAGATGAACCAGTGACAAGTTTGAAATTAAAAACCTTCTTAAAACAAGCACTTAATAAGCTGTCTTCAGGGAGTGAAGATGATAAGAAAGAAGACAGCAGTGAAATTAAGATTGGCACCTCATGTAAAAGTGGAGGATGTTTGAAGACATGTCAGAGTCTCTGGAATCTGGAGGACTGCATGTATCTTCCTGGAGTACATGTTTCCCATGAGGGATGAAATAGTGGAGTTGTTGCAGAAGAAAAAGCTCTGTAACACATTCTCTTAGCCCAAGAGGGCTGTACAACAGGGAGGCGTGTGTGGATTGAAGGGGTGCCGGGGGTAGGGGGATGTTGGTCCGTATACCGGTGGCAGAGTAGGGGAGAAGTCAGCATTTCAGTATATGCTAAAAACCCACTTCCTGATCTTTGTCAAGTAGAAGCAAACAGTACTTCTTTAAATGTATACATCGTATTTGAAGGAGAGACAATTTCTTCAAAATGTGAAATTACGGGGTGAGATTGACATAAAGCGAAGCTATGTAACTGGCTACTGCAAAGATTGTGATCACCATGAGAAAAGTTGAACCTATGCAGCGGGCAAGCCTTGAACTGCCCACAACCAAAAGACAGAAAAAACAAAAAGAAAATATTACAGATTGAGTGGAAGAGGGAAAAGAAACTGTTGCCTATTTCAGAAATCTTAATGATGTGTGGTGACGTCATGACTTGCTGTAATCTTTGATTGTTGCTGTTTTTTTGTGCAAAGCTGGCGTTTCAGGGCCAACATTAGGTTTTTAAAAGTCAAAGTCAGGTTTTTTGTCTTCTGTCTTCCCTTTGAGATCTTTAAGATTGACCCTTCAGTTTTCTTCACTGTTAGAGCCATATTTGTGTCCCATGCTTTAAGAAGCTAGAAAATTACTCATAAACATAATTGAAGGATTTCTCAGTTCAATAGTGTTAGGCACAAAAATAATGTAGGACTGAACTTTTGTCCCATAATTAGTAAAGCATAAAATGTCAAATTGTTGCTATGGCACTTGAAAGTTTTTAAGGAAGATCTGCAATGTCGTCTCTATGCAGATAGTTCTTCTAGGAGGATTAGTTCTGAGCTAATTAATGCAGTAGGTAAAAGGGAATGTGTGGTGACTAACCTTAATTTTTTGCAATGTAATTTAAAAATCAGGGCCTGGGGAATATAGTTCAGTGGCACAAGGTCCTGAGTTTAATTCCCAGTACCCTCCAACCCGCCCCCCACCAAAAAAACCCCCACAAATCAATGCCTGTAGTAATTGGCAAGCATATGATTTAAAAATGTAAGAAAAATTATAGAAGTATCAGTCTGGCTAAAATTCACCATTTTATAGGACTAAGCAAAAATGTTAAAAAACCTTTTTGCTGATTATTTGTGTGGTGTTATGACTAAATTGTACCTGATTTATAGTCCCAGATCTTTTGATCTTTTAGTTACCTATAAAATGAAATATATATCTGGCTTCCATGATGGTGAAAAACTATGAAATAATAAGCGTAAAGGTTTATGGAAATACACTGGAGTATGGGAAAAGTAAATACATAAATTTTGCTCTATGACAACTATTACATGTTAAATAAAATAGCTTAATTGTTTCAGGAAAAAGAAGTTAAGCTGGGTGTGATGGCACACGCCTTTAATCCCAGCACTTGGGAGGCTGAGGCAAGAGGATCATTGTGAGTTCAAGGCCAGTCTGAACTGCATAGTGAGGCCCTGTCTCAAAAATTAGGGCTGGGGATTTAGCTCAGTGGCTTACCACCTGCCTGGCAGGCGTGAGGTTGTGAGTTTGATCCCTAGTACCAAAAAAAAAAAAGAAAAGGAAAAGAAAAAAAAAGCTAGACCAAGGCCTGCTGCTATGGTTTCTGTTTGAAGCCATATAGATAAAGAATAGACTTGTGTTTTCTACATTTCCTGCCAGCTGAGAACTTAAACAGCCATTTGTTCTCTCCAATGATTCTGCGTCTTTTCCTTAATCTGTAAATCTTGTAATCACACAGCGGATTCTCACTTGGGCTTGTTTCCAGTGCCCTTTATTGTGGAAAACCTCAGATGCCAGGCAGACTAAAGAATGAAAAATTAAACTCAGAATTGATTCGCAGAACACCGTGATTGGCTTTGAGACAGTCCTGTAAAGAGAATTCAGCAGCTCCTCCTCCCCTTCAGGTTACAGGGATGACTTCCTAGGAGGCCGAGGAGGCAGTCGCCCAGGGGACCGGCGAGCAGGCCCTCCCATGGGGAGTCGCTTCCGAGATGGCCCCCCGCTGCGCGGCTCCAACATGGACTTCCGAGAACCCACAGAAGGTACGGTGCGGGCCCACCCTGGGGGTGCAGGTGATGCACTGAGCCTTCTGGAATGTGCCCCTTCCCACCTTGCACAGGGTTTGTCCTGGATCACCCTTGTCTCAAGTAGGCTGTCTGTGACAGTTCAGGTCTCTCTGCTGTTTATCCGAGAATGTGGGCTAACCCAGTGATTGCACACCTTTCAGAGGTCTCGTTGACACAGAGCCCGCCGTGGCCCGCATGCCATAGATTCGCCACCACCGGGCCAGGCTCTTGATGACCATCTTCTATCTGGCTGGTGTGCTTGGGTGCGGGGTGGAAGTCATGCTCTATGAATGGCGTTTTTCTCTCTGCAGAGGAAAGAGCACAGAGACCACGGCTCCAGCTCAAACCTCGGACAGTGGCAACACCCCTCAACCAAGTAGCCAACCCCAACTCCGCCATCTTTGGGGGAGCCAGGCCCAGAGAGGAAGTCGTTAACAAGGAGCAAGAATGAGCACATGGTGGGGAATGGGGTGTGGGAAGTTAGAGCAAGACCACAGCCTGAGGGCCCTGGACTGGCCGCCCCGCAGTCACCGTTCCTGCACCTGACACTGTCCTCCTTTCTTACAGTGGAAACACAGAGCTTGTGAATGCATGTCAGCTGTTAACAAGTGGTTTTTAGTACATCCTTAGCTTTGCTGTATCTATCTAGTGCCTGTTTTGTGCTTTTTATTTTGTCCTTCTCCTCTGTCCTCATCTTCCTCTGTCCGTCCTTCCTCTTGCCCCCGTGTCTTTGCAGCACGCGGTGTCCGGAGGAGGTGTGAGGGCCGCCACGTGGGAGGGGCAGGCCCAGGTGCTGCTTGCTTTGGTTTTTCTCCTTTGCCTTCCTTTATTTTCGACATGGGCCAGACTTGATTTTTCTCAGTGCTTCTCTTCTGACCCGCATGCTGAGTTCTGTGTCGCTGTGGCTTTCAGGAAAAAGCAGAAGTCGCTGGCGGGTTGTTTGTATCCAGCTGTGATCAGTATGCAGATTTGGAAGCACCTTGTATTGAAGACAAGGAAAAATTTCTATTGACCCTTGCAGCTTCCTTCCACTCCTGCGGTCCTGCTCCCAGGATGTGCTGTCGCCATCAGCCTCCCCGGGGGCTGGACAGGCAAAGCAGGTGCGAGGCCCTGGGGAGAGTGAGAGGCCTGTTGGCGGTATTCCTCACCTGTTCCCTGAGGGCTCTGTGTTTGTGCAGTTTGCTGCGCCCGCCCGAGACTGTGTCGAGGTGGTTCCTGCTCTGGAGGCTTTGGGGGCTCTCTGTGCTGTCCTAGCCGCCCAGTGTCATTTCTGTGGGGCTCCGGTGCTGTGGGAACCAGGCAGTCGTGGGCGCTGTGCTGGGCTGACATAGTGATGTGGACTTGGCCTTCCCCACATCGCTGCTGTCTGTTGGGCATCTCTCCCTTGTTTGTGTCTGCTCTTGCAAAAGTAGTCTGATGAGACTGCCTCCCACCGCCCCGCAAACCCAGAGTGGAAACAGCCTCAAAACTGGCACTTTATTTCCATGGTCAATAGCTGGTGCCGCAATGTCCAGACCCTCACTGACTGCCAAGGACCGTGGACGGTCAGGCTGTCCTCCTCGTCTCTGGGACCATCCTGCTGTCATGTGCAGTGGCTAGGAGGAAGGTGTTGGGCAGCAGCTTTAGAGCTCAAATGGCTCCGTGTGAGCGGATGGAAAATGCTTTAGTGCCTGAGTCACAGTCTGTCCCGGTGGGAACCGTTAGAGCTCTGGGGAAGGGAGTCCCGGTCAGGATGGCCAAAGGCCACAGGGCAGCAGCGTAGTTGCTTGGCTTGGGCCTCCCCGCTAGCTGTCATCCTCAGCCCCTCTGATTTGTCTCTGTTGCAAGGTCTCAGAAACTCACAGAACTCACATTTCTCCTCTCTGCCTATCATCTTCTCTGCTTCTGAGATAAGAACCATTTGTGTAACACCAACACCTACCTTAAGAAAGACATGCATTATGTGGTTGTAACAAACCTGATGCTTTGAGACGACCCACACACATCCTCAATGCAGAAAGATCAAGAGCAAAACAAATCCATCCACACCGTTGGGCACCCAGCTGGCTTCCCGATGCGAGGGTGGAATTCCAAACACTCGACACATTCAACTGTATGACAGAAAGTAAATCTATGGATATGGTATTTTGTGAATGATCTTTTAAATAAAAGAAAAACCTTACGTAATATTTAATGTCCACCTTCATTTTTGAGTTCTGCTTAGGTGCTTGTAAGAGTCAGTTTTAAATTTTGGAATCACTTGTCTGAATTAAGAGTACAAAGTGAGATTCAGGTTTATGACATTTTTAAGAGCTACAAGTAGGACACCAGTGTTTTTCTTCTCCTTTTCTCACTTCCTGAAAATGTAATTTTCCCCAGCCCAACAGAAATCGTCCAGTGGTAGTTTTGGTTAGGTAAAGAAACACTTTTTCCCTGAGCTGGGAAAACTGCTTGCTTGTGGAAGAAATTCTGGCTCCTCACAGTTGCTGTGGACTCTTGTCATGGCCTGCAGGTGTGGGTGGGCCATGCAGATCACTGTCTGTCTAGTATCCCTCTCAATAGGCAAGGTGAAGGCTTTGAGGGGCGCCTGAGAAGACAGCGCTGCTCGGGGTGGGGCTCACTTGCTGGGAGACCATAGTCACTTGAGGGACTCAGGCTGGCCTTGCAGAGGGCAGGACCCTGGGTTCCAACCCTGGTGCCAGGAGAAAAGGAAGCATGGACCAGGCATTGGTGTGTGGGTGACCGTGGCCCTCCCAGAGGGAGTGCAGAGGCCCTGCGTCATCAGGATTTTTTATTTATTTATTTATTTTTTATTATTATTTTTTTGTGGTACCAGAGATCGAACTCAACCTTACGCCCGCTGGGCAGACACTTAAGCTACTGAGCCAAACTTGCGGCCCTATTTTTTTCAAGACAGGGTTGTGCTATGTAGCTCAGGCCAGCTTTGCTCACGTTGTAGCCCAAGCTGGCCTCGAACTCACAGCGCTCCTCCTACCTCAGCCTCCCGAGTGCTGGGATTAAAGGTGTGCACCGCCATGCCTGGCTCATCAGGATGTTCAGAAGCAGCCTGACCCTGGACATGGAGAAATGGCCAGCTTGGGATGGGGAATGGGATTTGTGACTTTGTAGGAATTCTCTGGGGCTGGTGGTGGAGGTGCAAGCCTGGCTCTAGCTGCCCCTCCAGTGCCCTGCAGCCTCTCTAGAGGTTTCACAGGGTCCACAGGGCCTCTAGTGTCAGGGGTTGTCATGCGTGACTAAAGTGCAGCCCCTTCAGCTATGTCCCTGCTGCCCCTCTGAATCACCGAGTACAGGGTGGGGGTGTCCCCAGTGAAGGCCCTGGATGGAAAAGGGCGAGTCTGCCTGCTGTGAGCGGCTGAGGACCTGTGGGTAATGTGCTGAGCACGGTCCTGTGGATGAGGTGTTGGGGTTGCTGAAGAACAGGCTCCATTGTCAATTTGGGACCTGGCCCTGGTGACATGTGGAGAGCAGACTGTGTGCTCAGAAAGCAGAGAGGAGGGGCCCAGGTGTTTCAGGGCAGAGGGGACATAGGGAGTTTTGCTAGTGTCCACTGTCCACTGGTGATGTCCAGAATTCAGCCTATCCCTTATTGGTTGACTACTTAGCAGAGATGAAGTCTGACTAAGAAGCACAGTTGTCTGACCCCAGTCACCATGCTGAGTACATATTTATACAATTTTCTGGATTTTTATTCTAAGACAGGGTCTCACTATGCAGTTCAGGCTAGCCTTTAGTTTACTGTGTAGCCCAGGTTGGCCTCAAACTCAGTAATCCTGCCTCAGCCTCTCAAGTGCTGTGATGACAGGTGTGTGCCACTATGCCTGGCTCCTAGTTGTTGTTGTTTTTTTGTTTGTTTGTTTGTTTGTTTTTTTGTAACCACAAATCGTAATCACCTTAAGCCAGTTCATATGGCTTAAGGTGACAAGTTAACAGTTAACCACAGTTTGTCATTTTCTAGCCTGAATTTTATGTTGTTGCTGGTTACACTGCTTTAGCAAAGTTCACATCATTGTTCTAACCAGTTGTTCACTCCAGTGTGCCAAGTCTGAGGTTGCCTAAATGTTATAAAAATAAAAACTATAGGCCAGTGCCAAAAACCAGGGCTGGGCCAAGTGGGCAGCAGTTTCTCATCCCCAATAAATTGAAGAGGTAAGGATCTTGCAACAGATTTAAAACCAGGACGCTACATGTGGAAGACATCCTGAGAAGTAGTCATATTCTAAGGGTTCTGAAGACTAGCAATAAAGGTACCTGCCATAAGCAATTTACAATCATCAGTCCAGAAATTAAATTTTTAAAAAATAAAAAATGAAAAAGACACTTAAGATGAAACCCCAGACTTCTAGCTCAACAAAGGTAAGCCCAGGGGGCAGTGAGTTGAAACAATTAAAAAGCCACCCACCAGTTGTTCTCACGAAGGTTACAGCAGAAGTAGCAAAGCAGATGAATGAGGCTCTAGAAATCAAATCCGTAATAATTTCTTAGACAACTAGAGATGGTGACCATAATGAAAGACATGGCTAGTGACAAGTAGGGTACAGATTTTTTTTAAAAATGGAGCTTAGGGAAATGATGGAAGCCATGAACCCCCAACATAGAAATGGAATCCATGAAACATAATCAAATAGATATTCAGGAGATGAAAAATTGCTTTGAAAGTATATGCAGCAGAATGAGCCAGTGTGAGGACAGAGTATCAGATCTAGAAGACAGCACTACAGTTAATGATCATGGGAAGAAATATTTTTTAAAAACAGCAAGGGACCATGAAAAAACCCAACAGCTGCTAGATGATGGAAAGAAGAATAACGTAAGATTGATTGGAGTCAATGAAAACAGGAGATAAAAAACCTGTTCACAGAAGTCATGGCAGAACACTTCCCAAGCAGAGAAAAAGAATTCGACGTACAGATAAGTGAGGCATATAGAACGCCCAACATGCCATGATGAAAAAAAAATCTACACCAAGGCATATGATAGTCAAGATTGCAGAAATTCAACACAATAATAGACTACTAAAAGCTGTTAGGGAAAAGAAATCACCTATAAAGGAAAGTCCATAAGAATCACAGCTAATTTCTCAACACAGACCATCAAATCAGGGAGAGTTTGGAGTGAATTATTTCAAGCCCTAGAAGAAAACAATCTCCAACCCAGACTGATACACCCCACAAAACTATCTTTCAGAATTTACGCAGAAATAAGATAATTCCATGACAAAGAACACCTGAGGAAATTCATGAACACCAAACTAGCACTGCAAAATGTTCTGAAGGATATTCTAGGAATAACAAGCACTGTAACTCCATGAACCCAAACAGAATGAATCCACCAGGTGAGGCAAGCAATTAAATGGGAAAAATGGGAGCCAACAACAGGAGAATAACACAACAAGGATAAGTCAATACATAGCAGTTACAATCATCAATGTAAATTGTCTCAATTCACCAATCAAATAGTTGCGGAATGGATCAAGAAGCAAGATCCAACAATATGCTGCACACATGAAACACATTTAATTCAATAATTCATAGACTGAAAGTCAAAAGATGAAAACTTCCCCATGTGACAGGAACTTGGTAAAAAACAAGGGTCACTATTCTATTTGCAGACAGTGAATTTCAAGCCAAGACTGATTAAGAGAGGCAAGGAAAATTACTGTGTCCTTGTAAAGTGGGCAATCTGAAAAGAAGAGATAACAATCATAAATATGTATGTACCGGGCTGGGAGTTTGGCTCAGTGGCTTAAGCGCCTGTCTGGTAGGCATAAGGTTGTGAGTTCGATTCCTGATGCCACACACACACACACAAAAATGACTATAAATATATATGCACCAAGTGCCAGTGCATTCAACTGTATAAAACATTAATGGAGATAAATCAATTAAACTACATTTATAATGGGAGACCTCAATACCCCACTGTTACAAGCAGATCAACTAGACAAAAAAATGTCAGAACTGAACCAATCTTTTGAACAAATGGACTTAGTAGATGTCTTAAGAGTGTTCCACCACACATCAGAATACACATTCTCAGCAGCACATGAAATGTTCTCTAAAATAAACCACGTAGCCGGGCGTAGTGGCGCACTCCTTTAATCCCAGCACTCGGGAGGCTGAGGTAGGAGGAGCGTTGTGAGTTCGAGGCTGGCTTGGGCTACAACGCGAGTGCAAGGCCAGCCTGAGCTACACAGTGCAACCCTGCCTCAAAAAACCAGGGTTGGAAATTTGGCTCAGTGACTTAAGCGCCTGTCTGGCAGGTGCGAGGTTATGAGTTCAATCCCCGGTGCTGCAAAAATAAATAAAATAAAATAGACCACGTGCCAGCTCTACGTCTTTAATAGTATTACCATAAATCTTTATTAATCTTCAGATAACTCCATAAGATTACTGTTGAATTATTTTTCTACCATTAGCAGAGATAGAGTTTTGCATTTAGTACATAGCTTTTAAGTCAGTACCTCAGTTGTCTGATTATTTACAGCATAATTTTCGAAAATTGAATTCAAATAACCTAACACTACAGTACACCTGGGGCCAGGGATTTAGCTCAGCAGTGTAAGTGCCTGTCTAGCAAGCACAAGGTTGTGAGTTCGATCTCCAGTACCAGAAAAAAAGTACAGTACATCTCAAGGCCCTAGAGCAAGAAAAACAATCCAAATCCAAAGCTAGTACAGGCAAGGAAATTATAGACACAATTCAGTGAATCAAAGAATAAACAAAGTGGACAAACCCTTTAGCCAGTCATACCGAAAAAGGAAAAAAAAGACCCAAATTCAGGCAACAGAAATGAAAGAGAAAATCATGATTTTGCTGAGATTCAGAAGTCCACTGATAACTACTTTAAGAAGCTGTAGTTTAATGGAAAATTCAGAGTAAATGGATAGATTTCTAGGTATATATGAACTACCAAAGCTGAACCAAGAAGATATAAAAATTCTGAAGAAACTATTATCAGTCAATGAAATTGAAGAAGTTAAAAAACAACAAAAAACTACCAACTAAAAAGGTAGGTCCCAATAGCTTCAGTGCTGAATTCTACAAGAACTTTAGAAAAGCTCTAACACCAAGATACCTCAAACACTAATGAAAAGGTAGCCAGGCAGGGTGGTGCATGCCTATAATCCTAACACTTGGGAGGCTGAGGCTGGAGGATCACTGAGTTTGAGGCCAACCTGAACTACATAGGGAGACCCTATCTCAAAAAACCAAATTAAGAAAAATTGGGCCAGGGATTTAGCTCAGTGGTATAAGTGCCTGCCTGGCAAGCATGAGGTTGTGCGTTCGATCCCCGGTACCAAAAAAATTGAAAAGAAAGCAGTTCTTCCAAAGTCATTCCTGGAAGCAGGCATCACCTGATTCCAAAACCAGAAAAGAATCCAACCAAAATGAACTACAGGCCAATCTCTGAAGCACAGATACAAAAATTCTCAGACACATAGAGACAAAACTTTGTCAGTAAGATACTAGCAAAGAGAATGCCACCAAGTCATCAAGATCATACATCATGATCAGGTAGGATTTATCCCAGGGATACAAAGATAGTGTGACACATACAAATCAGGAAGTGTAAAGCCAGGCATCGTAGCACCCACCTGTAGTCCCAGCACT
>RJWM01039479.1:0-16091 GCA_004363535.1 Dasyprocta punctata
ATTGCTTGTTTCTGTGTCTGAATGGGTAAAAGTGAGGTGAGCCAAAAATTTAGGACTCTCTATCAAAGAAAGACAACAACCCCTGGACCTCCAACATTTTAAACTAATTCTGTGTCTCTTTGTTTTTAATTCTTGTTCTCCCACCACTACCCTGGTCCAGGACAATCTCATAGGATGGTTACTATAATCGTAAACTACTTTACATTTTCAGTTCTTTCAGTAATTGATTCTTCTTGATTTTTGCTTATCAAATGTTTTGTAGTTATATGTTTTGCCTCCTCCTTCAGTTTGGACACACATTATATTTTATTTGCACAATCAAAACAGTATTTTAACATTGAAATAGTACTTTAAACTTTGGTTATTCTGCAGTTCCAAAGCTCCACAAAACTTTCTTTGCAATGTCTATACGCTAAAGCAAATGACATAAAAAGTGAATCTCTTATAAATTATTGTCTTGTACCTCTGATGATACTCTAGGACCTTAAAACTTTAATCTTTTAATCCATGATAATATTCTAATATTTTAAAACATTCTTTCATATGTCAACCTTAGCTGAGAATTATATTTTCCTATGCTGATACCTTCTAATTCTTTATTCTTGACTTGATTATATATTTACTTTTTAATTTTTAAATTATAAATCTATGCAAACATCTGTAAAGAAAAATTAATGATATATTTAAGCCTTTTACAACAATTAGCATAGCATGAACAACTTTTATTCTTCAATATCCTCACCTATACATATAAACAACCCTATTTCTATGAACCAAATGAAAGATGTGCTATGATTTTATCAGTAATTAATGTTTTGATATTTATCACCAGTAAATAAATTTTTCACATTACCATTTCTATGACCCCTCATCCTTCTTTCAGTGTCCTCTGAACATATTTTAGTTTCCTGTATTTCTGCTGCACCTGAAACCCAGAACCGTGCTTCAATAACAAGAATGAGATAATCTGCAGAGAAAACCGCACCACCACCACCATGATTCCACATAATATGGCTCTAAACAGCTAAGCTTTTACTCATAGAATAAAACAAGAACTATTTGTTCTTTAGGTAGCTATGTTTCAATGATGATTTATTTGAATTTACAGAGAGGGTACCTTTGACCCTTTTCTCATGCTTTACCTGTTTCTCAGCCTCCACACATAGCTTTTATAATTCAACTCAGAAATAGCAAGTAGCATAAATCATCTTTTATTATATGGAAAGGATTCTTAAAAAGAGAATCACATAGATGTTTGAATACCCTTGGTGTTTCAAGCAACTTATACATTGCTGTACATGCATATGAAAATTGGGTGAAGTTATTAGGCAAGAGGACAAGAAAAGTAAGACAAAGTAGAATAAAGGGGAAAATTAGTATTTGCAAAATTTCTAGGCAGTGACAAAATAATTATGGTTGCAAATCATCATCTGACTTTGAAATAGATATAATTTCAGCTATATATGACATAATAGATTCATTCCTAGTCACACTGTCAAAATTTAAATTCCAAGTGTTTGGAACATTTCAATCCTGGGAACAACTTCATGCTATAGGAAGATTTATCCAATACAAATTCATAAAATTAAGTAAGTGTTCATGATCTTTCTCTTAATTAGTGGGTCATGAAGTCAATTTTAAATTCATGCCATCTTTTCTATAAAACTCATTTATTTTCTTTTAAGGAATGAATAATTCTGCACATCAGAAGTGTACAGATGGCCTTATTTGATGATCAACAAACAGACTATGAGATACTACTTTTACTCTCCCCCCTATTCACACTGAACTAGAAATTTTACATATAAATTTTCTCCCCAGAAAGTCTATTAACTCTTACAATATTATAATATCAAATTAATAAAATACTTATCTGACAATTTTCTGATCTTATAGTACATTTAACCTTATTAAAGTAAGTGACTTTTCAGGGGTGGTGGAATGTGCCTATAATTCCACAACTCTGGAAGGCTAAAGCAGTAGTATTATAAATTTGAACCCCATAAGGACAACTTATTTTGTAATATTAATTTTTTTGGTCCTGGGAGTCAAACTCAGGACCTCACACTTGCCAAGCAGGCACTGTGCCACTGAACTATGTCCCCAACCCAGCCAGCCAGGCAATCTAGCAACTTAAGACCCTGTTTAAAAGTAAAACAGAAAAATGGACTGGGGATGTAACACAGCGTGAAGGCTCTGGATTCAATCCCTGGTACCCCATGATGTAAAACAAACAAACAAAACTATCATACATTATTATTCTAGTATTCAAATTTTTGAAGATGCTCAGCTGGGTGTGGTAGCGCACACCTGTAATCCCAGCACTGGGGAAGCTGAGGCAGGAGGATCATTGTGAGTTTGAGACCAGCCTGGGCTACAAAATTAGCTCAAGACTAGCCTGAACTGCGTAGTGAGACCCTGTCTCAAAAAGACAAAAAAAAAAAAAATAAATAAAATAAAATAAAAAATAAAGTTCAAATACCCATGTCACATTTAATTTTTTATTCTCTAAGAAAATGAAAATGAAATAGTGTTTTAAATGTTCTAACATGTAAATGGTATTCAATGTTCAGAAAAGATACTTTAAAAATAAAAAATATAGAGCTGGCAGTTTGGCTCAGTGGCTTAAGCGCCTGTCTGGCAGGTGCGAGGTTGTGAGTTCAATTCCCGGTGCCACAAAAATAAATAAGTAAATAAATATTCCTATACTGTTAACAGTTAATAAAATTATTGTGGCATCAAGGTTTCTAACTCAACTATAGACCAGGAGATGCATTGTGTGGGAGAGGAATATAAAAGCTGCAAAAGCCAAGGAACAAATTAAAAATTTTATGAATAATAGTCCAAAAAGAATTTGTGCAACCCATTGATTTAGCAGCAAAACAAGCGTAGAAAAAAATTACTGAAAATATATTTAATGGATTTGCTTAAGATTGCTTCACTTGTTAGGAAAATAGGTGTTCTTACAAAAGGATCTCTTAGTATAAAAACAAGATAGGAAACAGAAATCAAAATGATACATATAAGCATCTTTATATACTGAATTTAATAACTAAACTTGCTAAAAAATTGCATTTTCATTTTTATACTACAATTCAGTTACATTCAGATGTATTAAAATATCTTAAAGCCAGATCTACATAATTGATCCGTTTTCCCAGTTTCAACTAGGAAACAGCTTATTATGTTTAGAATAAAACAAATCATCTCATGATAGCAGCTGTAAAATCTCATTCACAGTCTGAGACTATAAGAAAGAAAAATTTGATTATCTTATACAAATACTGTATAGTAATTACATACATAGAATTCAAATCATCTGTTTTTCTAATTTAAATAACTAGAAAGATAAGACTCTCCAGTAAAAGGAATTATCTGTATTTTTCTGAATAAATTAAAGTCCAGATAATTTCACTCAGAGAAACTGTCTCAATTTTTCTGCACCTGAAACTCATTATCTCTGAAACATTGATTTTTTAAAGAATATTTATTAACATTATGCCTGACGACTACACACAATGTTAGGTGCCAGTAAAAATAAATTTAAAAATATAAAATAAAATATATAATAGTTTTTTCTTCAACAAATTTTTGATTGTTTTAGCTACTTGACACATCAGTAAGTTCTCTTACCAAAACTAAAATACTGGATACAAAAAACAAGATTCTCATTCCAATATTCTTTAAGACATATTACCTAAGAACAGAAAAAAGTGTCTTCCCCAATAATTTTCGGGATTTATCAATATGCATTCCAACAACAAGTTCAATTTTTATTCAAAGTGATAAGAAAATATACATATGTTTGTAATGCATTTTTTGAGAGGCCACATAATTCTTTCTTGCTCTAAGATTCTAAAATCGCATAGTAATTCCTTGAAAGAAGTACATTATATAGAATAATCATACAGGCAGGAAATTGATAAAGATACATGTGATACTAACTTGAGAGGTTATTATAGACTTATAGAAAAAGAGCATGGGGATTAAATCATTGATTTTTTAGTATAATGAAAATCTATGCCGGTTCATTTTCATTGTCCTTCAAGTACCGTAATATTGCAATAAGACTTTAAAACTTTCTCTATTTTGTTTTTCAGACGTCTATACCTAGTTTTTATGCCTGTAAAGTAGCTCCTTTTAATTGCTGATACTTAAGATTAGGTCTTCATAGAAAGCTATAATCTTAATTGAATAATACTTTGTAGTAAATATTCATAGATCTTTATTTCCCTTTTACAGCAACTGAAATAAGATTGAGTACGATTTATCTAGATGAATTAATTGACTTTGCTTCATTTTGCACTATAACTTCTAGTATAGCTAGATAGATTAAAATTGAATTACTGTTAAGGACACACATGTAATGAACCACTATTCGGTTATAGAAAAAATGGTATTTTCTCATCAACAATAACATGGATGAAATTAGAAGATGCTAATTTGAAGTAAGCCAGGCCCAGAAAGACAGATCACTGGATATCACATATTTGTGAATCTAAAATAGTGAATTTCCTTATAGAGAGGGCAGAATAGTAGAAATTGGAAGTTAATGTGTTTGAAGAACTGATGTTAGATATATTAGGTTTCTCAATGCTGAGGCCCAATGTTTGTCACCCACAATTTAAAGAGTGGTTTTTATTCTTCTTGCTGTTTAAGATGGTTCAGTTCATGATCAACTGACTCTAAGGCAGAAACTCCATGGTGGAAAGGTGTGCTGGAGAAACTGCTTGACCAATAGTGGCCAGGAAGCAGAGAAAGAAGGACGGAGCCAGATATAAAATAAAATACTCTTTCAGATCACAACCTCAGTTACTCTTCTACACAGGCCTCATCTCTGATCAATGAGACTTTGGGGGGCATTTTAGAACTAAAGAAGTACATTAAAGAAATCTGCATTTCATAGTGACTGTGGCTAGCAATACATTTTATAAAAATGCTAGGAGAGTGGATGTAAAACATTCTCACTGAAAAAATGATAACTATTTGAGGTGACATATATAGTAATTAGTTAGATTTAGTTATTGTCCCACATTCACCAATGGAAATGCACTTCAAAACAATATTTTAGAGAGGAAATGCACATAATTTTGCTTTCAAATTTAAAAACTAAATTAGGAAAGATTTCTCATTGCAATAAACTATGTGAATTCTTCCAATTGGCTAGAAGATATATTATTAAAACCATTTTTTCTTTGTTATCCAAAGAAAACATTTCATACACTGGAATACCACTTAACAGTAAAAATGGACAAAAGATTGATGTATTCAGTGATCACAGAGTGTATGTTGTTTTGTATAATGAGTTACAAAAGAGCATATGTTCTATGATCCTATGTAAAATATCTATAGTGACATGGTGACAAAAGTAGATCCATGATTGCCTAGGTCTGCTGGGAGCATTCAAAAATTTTGAAGTGAGAGAAATTATTTTTTTAAAACTTTATTGCAGTGGTAAATTTATGTTGACATATCAAATTATAAATCTAAAATGGATACAATGTAATGTCACTGGGATAAAGAGGAAAAAGCAAATTACCTAGTGCTGTGCATACATATGCATATGTGTATCCTAAACTGATGAAGTACAAACAAAATGAGTTTCCTGACTCAGACATCAATGTCAATGATCTAATTCCGTGTTCCCAGGAAATGAGAAGGCTGAGGCAGGATGATCTCCAGTTCAAGGACAGCCTAGGCAACTTAGTGAGATCATCTTAAAACTAAAAAAAAAAAAAAGAAAAAAGTAAACAGGACTCTGAATGCAATTCAGTCATTGGTAGAGCACCCCAAAGATGGCCTGAAAATTTAAACTACTTTCAAAAGCAAATTTCCTACCAGACTGGATTTCAATTAATTCTGAAAGATTAAGGGTCCAAATTATTATGACCAGAAAAGAACCGCCCTACAACATATAAGAGTTAAAATGCCAGAAATTCAGAGAAATGATACTAAACCTATTAGGAAGAAGTCAAATCACTTAGAAATGTAAACTAATCAGAATAAAATCACATTTCTCAACAGAAACCTTTAAGTACAGGAGGGTTTGGAATGAAGTTTTTTAAGGTCTAAAAGGAAAATAATTGCCAACCAACATTAATAGATACTGCAAAATTCTGACAGGCATGAGGTTGTGAGTTCAATCCCTGTTTCTGGAAAAAAAAAAATGTCCTGGATACTGCAAAATTGCCCTAGAAAATCAAAGCAGAAATAAGGACCTTCCATAATACTAAAACTAGAACAATTCATGACAACAAACCAGCATTACATTGTGTTTAAGATTTAGGACAAAGTGAAATAATGCAAAAATATATAAATGAAGAATTGATCAGTTAAAATATAGGACAGAGGACGGTAAACCAGGGGATAGACTTCTCAGTACAGAGCTGGGGAAAAGCAAGATGAGGGAGAAAAGGGAGGGTGGGATAATGGTATGAAAATTGATAAAAATATGTTAAATGCATAAATTTTATGATTATAATTTCTATAAAAGAAATTGATTCATGTGAGCAGATTTCACTTACCTTTTAATATTTTTAAGACCTTCATATAAATACACAGTTTTAAAAATTTTTTTTTATTTTAAAGATAGTAAAATCCAACAAAATGTAACAGAATGAAGTCAATCAAAACAAAGCAGTAGAACTGGTACAGAACTTCTAAGAAAGATACCATGAAAACAATAGCTACTATAGTATATCTTGTTATTTTCAGAATAGTTGACCTTTCCAACAGGTACAGTAAAATCAAACAAACAAACAAAAAAATAACCCGGGCTGGGAGTTTGGCTCAGTGACTTAAGTGCCTGCCCTGGCAGGCATGAGGTTGTGCGTTCAATCCCTGGTGCCACAAAAAAAAAAAAAAAAAAAAGCACAATAAAACCAATAAAAACAGAATACAAAATAAGGCCAAAAAAAATCAGAATAAAGCAAAACAATGAGAACAATATTGGGCCTCGAAGACAAGACAGAACAGAATCCCCCATTTTTGCTACACTGCCTACTGTCGTCTTCCAAAGAGATGCTCAGGCTGCCAGCCCCAGGCCTGCAAAATGAACAAAACAATACTAGCATTTAATTGTTTTATGTACCTTAGTTGCTATCAATGTAGCCAGACCTCTGAATGAGCAGGTTGCTTTACAGTGTGGGTGGGGTGGGGAGCTTTGTCCTTGATTCTTAGCCCACATGCCAGTAGGTGTAGGCTGGGGCCGGGGGTTGGGGGGTTCACATGTTTCTCTTCCTGGGGTCCACACCGGTCATGCAGGCCCCCCCAGAAGGCTGTCTTACTTGTCTCCTCCTTGGAGGCACTCAGGCCCAGCTGGGCAGGCTCCCGAGAAGTACATTTCTTTCTCCTCCTGGGGTCCACTCCAGTTGCGCAGGCCCCCAGAAGGCAGTCTTACTTGTCTACTGGTTGGAGGCGCTCAGGCCTGACAAATACACACTTAATACGCACACATGGCTATTGGCATACCATACCATAAATGTGAAGAGACAACTAGAGTCATAGTGAAGCAGGTCAATAGTGCCCAAGTACGGTATTGAAAACAAATGTACATCAAATAACTGGTCAGCCAACTAATTATAATTAACTACTATTTGAAGAGAGCACTGTTGGTTAGCTCTAATAAGACTATAAAAACGATTATTCTCTTTCTTTTGTAGCTTCTATCTCTAGTTTGTGGAAGGAAAATATAAAAACTAATCAACAAAATACATATATAATATATACAGCAAATGACATAGGCAATAATTTTTCTAGTGGATCTGCATTGAGAAAAGAAACATTTAGTCAAATGTGCTAGAATGTCTTATTGAAATCCATAGTGTCAGGTGTGAGATACTGTGAATATGCAAAAATGTTTCATAGAACTACATAGACCATGATGTTTTGCTTTTATGTAGAGAAGTCCCTCATCAGCTCATGTTCTAAAGAAGATATTAAAAGAGATAATCTTCTATTATATACCCAAGACTTAGGCAACTTTCATAGAGAAAGATTACATGACCTTTACAAGTAAGACACTATCCAGCACGATCCTAGTTACTGCTTGATGGGCATTGGAGATGTAGGGGAGGCAATGTTTGCTTAGCTAAATGCTACAATGATCCATTTGGTTTTTGGTAGGTTTAATTGAAACTTCAATCCTGAGCTTGAAGTTAAACACAAAGATATAAAAATACTGTAATTTCTCAATTTTGCAATGCCAGTCTCTTTACCATAATAATCTTTAAACTCACAATAAGCAATTATAACCACCAGTAACCCATTTTAATGCACTAGCAAGTATACATAATATTCTGAGCTAGATAATGACCATGATTTCCCATTTACTTACATGTATAAAATATTCATTTTGATACTAATAGCATTATATTTGGATACATATACTTGGTGGTAGGGTTTTCTCTCTCTATCTTGGAAATTCTAACACTTTATAATGTTATCATTACTTTATACATAATTATTTTCCTTTCCTTCCAAAGATTTGGCACACCCTCTCTGAATTATGAAGCACCAGCTTATTTCAGAACTGGAGATTGTCTTTAGGGTCTGTGCACTTAGCTACATCATCAGCCTTTTATTTTTTTTTCACTTTTTTATTTTGAAGAAAAGTCTCACTAAGTTACTACAGCTTATGTTTATTTTAAATTTTAATTTAAGTTCAGTCCTAAAATGATAATACATAAAGAATAGAGTAATGATCTTGATCAGAAACACAACCAACCAGTTGCAACATATGAAATATTTAAATATTTGTTGGAAAAATCTTAGTTTCTTTAATCAAGTACTAAGCTATTTACTATATGAATTTAATTTGAATAAGAACTTGTAGAAGAAATATAATTAAATATAGTCATTTCTCATTATCCTAAAAAGGGAAGGAGAATTGCCTAAGTAACTAAGGGTACGATAATAAACTTTGTGTCCATGTAAGTTACTTCAAAGTTTTGAAAAGAAATAGTGTACTTTTTATACTTTGGTGGATCTGGGATTTATATTGCATGACTTAAATAATATTTCTGAATTTTTTTAGTGCTAGAATTTCCATTTTTAATCCTTGGCTTCAGTTTCCTATATTTTCACCTCTCCTCTTATATTTCGTTTTGTGCTATTAAGAACCATTATAGTAGCTATTTTAAAACACTTGTCAGTCTATTCTACCATCTAAATTATTGAGAAGTTGGTCTCTTTTGATTGTTTTTTATCTTCAGACTAGGTCAAACTTTCTGGATTTTTTTCTTTAATATGTTGAAAACTTTGTGTGCCATTTTAGACATTGTGAATAATCTATTGCAGAAAATCTGAATTCTACTGTGGTTTTCCTAAGAGTGTTGATGTTTTAAATAGACTAAAATAGATCCATCAACTTCTCCTCTGTTATGGGTAACATCTTAAATTTCAATTATTCTATATAGGCCATTTGATGTCAGTTTCACTCATACATGGTTAAAGATTCTGCCACATATTTTGGTAGTGTTTGCAAACAGAACATGGTGTACTCCGATGTTTGGCTTTAATCTTTTTGTAATTTCACTTTTAAATTCTTATATGTATAGTTGTGTTTAATTCTATTTTCTGATTCTCCAAGGTAGAATAATTCTGAGTTATCCTTTACCGTTAATACTGCCCTGAATGTTGCTTCCTTGGGTATACTCTAGGCTGGACAATGTAAACACTAGAGAAGCTTACACAGTTCTACAGCTCTTCCAAGGATCAACTCTGTTCTGACTTGTGCCTACTTCTGTTTTTAATTCTCTAGTTTCTTTACATACGTCTTTTACCTCTAAATTGATTGTTGTCTTCATGAAGGCTATTTTGATAGGAGCTACTTAGCCAAATGGAAGCAAAGTTTTTAGATAATATTTGAAATACAGATGTAGGCCTGTAATCTGTAATTAATAACCACAATTGAATTAAAAGCTTATTTTTAAAATATTGAATATATTTGTCCTCATTATTCAACCTTCTCATATTCTACAGATAGAATTTAAGAGATTATTTTAAACAAAATACTCCTTATAAACTAATTTCCAGCATTAATTAAAAGATAATATTCATAGTTGTAATTGAAATGATTTATGATCAGTTCCATTTGTAATCTACTGAGTATAAAATTTTAAATCCTTGAAAGTATTATTTTAATTTAATAGGAATAGGCTGTGAGTTGTTATGCTTCCCTATTGATATGGTGCTTCTTTATATGGAACTACATTATAAAGTTCCTTTAAAAATATTAACAATTAGAACCACAAATAGAGTAAGAAAGGAAAAGAAACATAACAATTTAAAAATAATTAGTTATTGATGAGCATATGTTACATAAATTACCTCTGAGTTTATTTAAATCTTTCACAGAAAAAAATGGTGATTTATTTTATATAACTAATTTGTTTCTTTTCTCATGGTGAGAGAAATAGTTGATACAGAAATGCTTCATAATTTACTGCTGCTCAAAAATTATCAGAGTAGGTTCTAATTCTGAATTTAAATATTGAAGAAAATAGCTACTCTGCTTCTCTTCTGATAAATAAAGTCTTTGTGTAAACCAAGCATACTCTGGTAAGTCAAAATGACAAATAAATTGAATTCAAGCTCAAGCTAATAAATTGCATACATTTACCAAACATGAATGCTCTGTTTCATTTCTTTTGATACATAATCACTATAAATATAGGCTATTTGCAATACAAAGCATAAGTTATCTAGAAAACCATTACTTATTTACACTGATATCATTTATATGAAAGATACTCTCTGCAGTTGGAACAGACCAATTTATTCTTATATATAGAAAAGACTGTCATAAATCCTGTCTGGTTTTGCTTTCATACTGAATTTTATATTTCTCATGCTCCCCAATTTAAGCCAAGTTCCATTCAGAAAAATCATTTTATGGCATTCATTACAATCTTATTTACTCTCTTGGTAATAAGAAATTAAACATTGTCACTCTCATATCAGCAAACAAATCACATGGAGAATGTAAAGCAATGTAAAAAAAACCCAACATTTTTGTATTTATTCTAGTATTATTGTTAAAGTTATATGTATATCCATATTTTACATTTACATAAAATAGTATATAGTTTATATGTGCATGAATTTTTAAAGTATTTAGGTTTGAAATCAAACTGAAGAAAGTCATAGATTGCTTGAAGCAAGCAAATAGGAGCAAATTTTTTTATTCGTACAGTTTCTCAAGAATTTGTGCTTATATTAATAAACAGTTATATATCCATGTATACTGGTATAGTAACATATAATTTTAGTTTGTATATGTGTAAATCAAAAAGATGTTGAAAACTAGGAGAGAACCAAATATACTGTTTCACTTGGTGTTTTTTAATAGCTACATTTTATTGAGGAGTTTATTTAAAATAACCACACAAAGGACTTACATATGTAAATAACAAGAATTTTCTAGTACATTTATGAAAAACCAGAAGTATTATACTATTTGAAAAGACAAGAAGTATATATTAACTGGCATATACATTTCTAAATTTGCATTCTAATTAGTTTTATCCCTTTGAGTAAAATAAAAACATCACTGATTCCATTTTCCAGACTTTCCAATTTAGTCACTGCTATCGTTTGTGTTTAAATGTCCCCCCAAAGCCTCATGCAGTCGTGGAAGTGGCTGAATCTGGCATTTCTGATTGGTTCATTGTCTAGTGCTGGGCTTGGGGATATGAGTGCTGCACCCTCCCAGGGATACAATTTTAGGGAAGGAACTAGGTATGCCTTTCCCTTTTGCCCTTTTTGCTGCTGTTGCTTGGGGCCACCATAAACGGGTGCACTTCAGCCACATCACCCTGTGATGGAGCCAGTTGAGTATGGACTGAAACCTCCAAAAACTGTAGGCTAAATAAAGCTTTACATCCTTCATTTTGGGGGTTAAGTATTTTGGTTCAGTGAGAGAAAAGTAACCAAAACAGTCACTAACACTGTGGCTACCATTTTCCTGTCTTTTTCTGAGTTAAAATGACTTGCATGTATTGTATTTGTCCAAACTCAGACAGCAAGGTTTTTGCAACCCTCCCTTAGCTCGCCAAAATCAGGGAATGAGTAATTGTCTCAGATGTGATTTCAAAACATAACAGAATTTCTCAATAATCAAGCATTTCTTGCTTTTAAGTAGGAAGTCTTATAGGACACTTTTTGTTAAGATTTTATTCTTTGGAATGCAAGAAATAGCCATGAGGAAGAGATCTGGTTTCTGCTTTAGTTGGATAAACTATTGGTAGACAGTTTTGTTACATTCTGTTAGAATTATTACTGATTAATACATTAACCCCAGCTGTAAAGCCATATTTTTAAAATATTATAAAAGAAGCATCAACAGGACTGTGACACCATTTATTTTAAAACAAAACTGTTAAACAAAAAATTTGTGTGGGTTAGAGCCTGTAATTTTCAGAATTTATTGACTGAAAGCAGTTTTTCATATTCTAGCAAAAGACGGTTCAATGAACTCACAAAGTTGAAAACTGAAAACAAAAATTTGTAGACACTGAGATGTTTAGAATATATGCGGTGCAATATTGGGGAAGAGTAGATCTACAAAGACAGAAACTGTCAGATCTCCAGAGAGGAGTCATAAATGTTTGATTGAAAACTGATCTTCATATATGTAAGACAAATCACATGAAGCTAAATAATTGTTAGATTCATTAAGGGTTGGAGTCAGTTTTGGTCACCATCAGCCAGGGTGAAGCTATTTCATGTGCTAACAGGTAGCCTCCTCAGAGCAGTTTTGCTGAGTTCATGTAGGCCTAGACAGTAGTGGCAAACCTATGGCATGCATGCCACAGTGTGCACAAATAGCCCTCTCTTGTCAACGTGAGAGCCAAGGCAAGCCATCTGCTGAGAATCAAGTAACGATTTTTATTTTTCAGAACTAAAATCCTAGTATTCAGGTTATAATTGCAGTGTTGGCACTTTGTAATAAATAAGTGGGTTTTGTGTTGCAGGTTGGGCACTCAGTCTCTGAAAGTTTAGCCATCACCTGCCTAGACTAATGACTGCTCTCTCATTGTCCCAAGAAAGCTTAAAAGAAACTGAAGCAGATGAAAAGTAACTCAGGTAACTTATACCATGGGGTTCCTAATATTGAAGATTCCTTTTTCATAACTCCGCTTCTCTAGTCAAGCAGATTCTCAGGACTTCTGGTATTTATTTTCAAAAGAAGTTATTCACAATTTGTGTGTTTGAGTCTTTGTGGAAATTATTGAATATATCAAGCTAAATTAAAGTGACACACTGAGTGTCTTTGAGACACAAACAGAAGAGAGTAAAATAATTTCCTCGGGGACTAACAAAGGACTTAGAAAGGTAAGGTCATCAGGCAGAAAGGCACATACAATGGCACTGATGTCTCAGAGATGGCAAACTTCGAAGAGATGGTTTTGTGGGGTCCTTAGCCTTGAAGTTTGCATAACTGCATTTCTGTTTTTTCTCATTTTCTGGGAATGACATTAGGTAGCAGCTTTAGAGAGTTCAAAAGCTTTGTCAAGAAAATGCCAGCGACTATAATAAATGGATGACTGTAGAGTGTTTTTTCTCATATTTGGTAGATCATATGACTCAGTAACTTTGTAACTCTCTACAATGAACCTCACTGCCATTTTTCTAAAGACTAAAATTTAATTTCCCAACAAATAGTCTATTAGGAAAGAGGGTGAATTTTACATATTCAAAAATAATGAAGCAATGTAACCTACATCATAAATCAATCTTCCACTTCAAGAAAGATACCATTGTTGATCTAAATTTGAATGATTGTGAACTGCACATACAAATTTATTTAATGTGATAGTAATAAGTAGAAAAATTGGGAACATGACTGAAACAAAAATAAACAAATATTTGGAAAAATAGCTAATAAAGAGAAATTATGAAGTAACAAGTAGATTACAATAACTGGGTTTTGGAAAAGCAATAAATATATTTGACATTTAGATTTAGTTTCGGTTGTAGAGATTGATAATGTTATCTGCCTTCAGTGAGCAGTGAGAAGCCAATAAGTATTACATGTGGATAATGAATACCATCATGAAAACAGTATGGTAAAAGATTTGCCTTCTTTGAGAAGACTGAAAATTATCATGGAGCAAAATTAGAGAAGTGATGAAAACTCTATTTTTGTGATTATGAGAATTTAAAATACCATGAATATATAGAATACAGTACAGAGAAACACGACACATAGAATATATTTTGAGACAATAACTAATGGAATTTAGTGAATTTTTTAACACTAAAAATGAGAAAGATAATTTACTAAGTCCTGTTACTTGTTTCAAGATATATGTATGTGCTGTGTTTCTCTGTACTGTATATGTATTCTCTGTAAATGCAAGATACCTCAAGTTCTTGTAATAATAGACAATCAAGTATTCTGATCCCAGAATCAAGTATTCTTGAGGGTCACAAGAAAAATTAATGTTTCCAGAAACTGAATGAATATAAAAGGCAAGTCTATAAAATAGATTTTAATTACATCAGTATTATTTGATCAAAAGTGAACAGAGGTAAATAATATTTAGAAAGATGTAAGAAAACATTCCAATAATTCTATTATTTAGAAATTAATGATTTATAAAATTCTCAACATAATTATTTAAAATAGCTGCTAGAATATAACGAGAAAAGCAAAATTTTGCTACATTAAGACCAGAAAGGGCCTGATTATAAGGATTTTGATGGAAGAAGTATTCCAAAGATTATTTGAAATACACAGCAATAGTTCAATACTATTACCTGCACTATCTTACCACTATCAAAAGGTAAATGAGAATGTCAGTTATAATATTGCCACTTGTTTAAAAATTATTTGAATATATGTTCTTAAAAAAAAAAAAGATAGTCTGACGTTCAGGCCTATGCCTGTAATCCCAGCACCTGGAAAGGTAAGGCACAAGGATTGCCGCAAATTTGAGACCAGCCTGGAAAATGTATCAAAATCCCTGTCTCAAAAGAAAGAAAGAGCTCTCTCTCTCTCTCTCTCTCTCTCTCTCTCTCGCCAGCGCAGCGTGCGGCTTGCAGCTTGCAGCTGCCATGAACAGCAGGCCCACCTTGCCACCCTATCTTGGAGCCAACTAAAGGACTGAAACTCCCAAGAAACTAAATAAATGCTGTTAGAAGATTAAAGCCTGGACTTCCTCCAAGATGGCCGCCCAGATGACACCGTGACAGGGAGGCTCCCTGAATATACCATCAAAATGCCGGAATATAAACTAATATAATAACAGAAAGAAGGAAAAAAGAGGGAGATGGGTCCTCTGGACCCAAGAAGAATCTAAAACGAGAACTCTAGCCCACGGAAAGAGTAAAAGAATGAAATAAACAAAGGCGGAGACCAGAAGCACCTCTGTCGGGAGCTGAATCCAATCAGCGCTGCGACCCTAGCCGAGCCGAGAAGGTACGATCCAGGTGCTCTTGATACGCATGGAGTTGCCGGGAGAATTGCGGCGGTGTGGCGCGACAATAGAGCCGACGGTTGACCGTGGAGTGAGGTGGTCACAAGCGGGCGAGTGAGTGAACCGGCGACCCCCAGCCCCCCACCCCTGAGGGAGAGCGAGGGACAGCCATTTTGAGACCGGAACTGCACCTAATTAGGCACGGTTCCTGGAAGGCTGTGGCGGAAAGGCGTGGGTGCCCTGGGGGTGATAGAGGAGGGTTGGGCGGATGGCCCTGTACGGTTAACCAGACAGTGGCCCCATCCTCTCGCGCACTGCAGTAGACATTCGCGGAGCAGAAACAGGCTTGGGAGAGGCAGTGGACCAACAGGGCCTCACTGGCGAGCCCAGGAAAATGCCAAGACGGAAAGGCAGAGGGCGCTCTCCGGACTCCGATACAAGCAGAACCGATCCTGGGGACGCTAATGCTTACATGGTCGGGAGTCCAAAAATTAAACTCTCAGAGGGGTTGACAACAGAAGTGGGGAGACAACTCCATGAAGCTATGAAAGAAATTAAAGCAGCACTGTTAACCCAACTGAGAATTGAAATGAAACTCATAATCGGGGAATCGCTAAATGCCTCTAAAGGAAACATAGCAGGAAAGGTGGAGGATGAAAAATCAAAGGA
>RJWM01039480.1:0-16180 GCA_004363535.1 Dasyprocta punctata
AAAAAAAAAAAAAAAAAAAAAAAAAAAAAAAAAAAAAAAAAAAAAAAAAAAAAAAAAAAAAAAAAAAAAAAAAAAAAAAAAAAAAAAAAAAAAAAAAAAGCTGAGAAAGTGTATAGCCACTAGAATTGTCTTCAAAAACAAAAACAAAAAAATTCCAAAAGAAATTCTTCAAGTTGAAATGAAAAGATTCTAATAACAAAACAAGGGAATAAACAAACAAACAAGAAAACCCAAGAAAGTATCCGAGAGTAGGACTCAATATAAATATACAGACAAAACCAGAATGTTGCATTGTTATAATGGTGTGGGAGGAAAAAGCTTTCAATTCTACTACAAAAGTCAAAAACCAAAAGTATTAAAACAACTGTAACTAATTTATGTTAGTGGATATTTAAATTGATATAATGTGGGACTTCAACTAACATAATGGGAGAGGAGGTAAAAACAGAAGAGTTATTATATGTCACTAAAGTTGTCATTATCAGCTTAAAATAGTCTATTATAACTACAAGATTTTTAAAATAAGTTTCTTGGTAACTGAAAAAAAATCTTTTAGAAGTCACACAAAAGAACAAAAGAATCAACACATGTCAACGCAAAAAAAAAAAAAAAATTCAAAACTGCACCCAAACCCCAAAACAGAAGTGAGAAAGAGGAAGACAGAAAAAAGAAGTATATGACAAATAAAAATAGTTGAAAAACTAGTACTAGTAGTAGTAGCAAATATTTCCCTGTCAAAAACTGCTTAAAATGCAAATAGCTAAATTTCTCAATTAAATGATACAGAGTAGCTGAATGAATGAAAAATTCAGATCCTACTGTATGCTGGTTACAAGAAACTCACTTTAGATATGACACACACAGACTAAAAGTGAAGAGATGGAATGATATGTTCCACGCAAATATAACCTATATATATATATATCTATATATATCTATATATATATATCTCCAACATAGTGATACTGTTATAGGCAACTAAGTTAGATAAAAACATTACAGGCCATTCCCTTCAAGGAACCAATGCAGAAGACAAGATATCTTGCAGCTGTGGGGGAGATAGACACCTCTGTTGTGGGCCAGACCTCAAGGCAAAAGATAAAACAAGTGCACCCACATATTACCTATTGAACAACATTAGGGGTTGATATTCAATTTTTTTTTTTTTTTTTTTTTTTTTTTTGCGGCACCGGGGATCGAACCCACAGCCTCGCGTCTGCCAGGGCAGGCGCTTAAGCCACTGAGCCAAACTCCCGGCCCTGGTTTTTTGAAGCAGGGTCACACTTGTAGCTCAGGCCGGCCTTGCGCCGCGTTGTAGCCCAAGCTGGCCTCGAGGGGTTGATATTCTAAATAGGTATCAATCACCTTGAGGAAGCCAGAAAGAGCCACTAACTCAACTCCCTGTAGGAAAAGCCACTTGCTACATGTCCACTTGCTACGTGAACTTGCTTCCTCATTTGATCCCAAATTAATCAGTTTTACCTGAGCAGTTACACTCATAATCTTACTGGTTGACCACAGATTTGTCCCACCTCATGCCAACCTTGTGATTTCCCATTTTTCCCCACCTTGGACCCACTTTATCTTGTGGATTTGCTCTATAAAAAGTTCCTAGAAAAGGCAGGGTCCTTGGCAACCCACTCGGGATGCCTTCTGTTTTTCTCTTGGACAGAAATTTTCTTTCCCCCAATAAACATATTCTGCTCTTAACTTCTGTTTTCCTAAAATTGATTCTTCAATTTTAGAGAACATGAACTCAGACCAGACATCTAGCAGGTTGGGAGTTTCTTTCCCCTGTATCAATACTTAGATCACCTAAGTATATAAAACAAATATATAAAGATAAAAGGAGAAAATGACAACAATACAATAATAGCAGATGTCAATACTGCTATTGCACTTTCAATAGTGGATAGAGTATCCAGACAGAAAATTAGTAAGGAAACACTAGATTTTAATAGTACTATCAATCAAGTAAAACTAGCAGATATACACAAAACTTTTTACCCAACAGCAGAATCCACATTCTTCTCAAGTACACGTAGCACATTCTCCATCATAGATCATGTTAAGTTACAAAATAAGTATTAACAAAATTAAGAACATTAAAAATATATAAAGTTTCATTTCTGGCTACAATGGAAACCAGAATGTTGTAACAGTAACAGAATAGAAAAATTCACTAATAGGTGGAAATAAACACTTACATGTTTAAACAATCACTATTTGAAAGAGAAACTCAAAAGGGAATTTAAAAAATATTTCGAGGCAAACATTGCCATTGCAAAGGCAATACAAAAATGAAGGTTATTGCTTTAAATGCCCATATTAAAAAGAAGGCAAATCTCAAAAGAAACAACTTTAAAGAACTAAAAAGGAAGAACAAACAAAACTAGCAGAAGGAAGGAAGCTAAAATAATAGCAGATTTTTCAGTATTTGACATCTCAGGGCAATCACATTATGTATCTTTAGTATAAAACAAAATTGTAATCAGCTTTAATTTTAGCAATTAATGATGTTAATCCTGTCAGGAGTGAAAGAAACCAGCAGAGTAGTTGGCAAATTCTATTTGTACTAACAGTTGATGAGACCTTGGAAAATAACACATCTATAATGTGTTTTGAATTCTAATTTTTTATGTGGGGCAAGTGGTTCAGAATTACTTAGAAAAACATAACTATTATTGAGTCAAGGTCCCTCAAATTCCTTTGAAACTATCATTATACCTAAAATAATGGAGTGAAAATATTAAAATACCTTGACAACTGTCCTCTTGAGTAGATTAAAATGCAATAAATGTATAAAAGTAAAAATTTATCAGAATTATACAAACCACAGTTTAAGACATCTGATTATTCATTGTGTGGTAAACATGGTACAGTTATAGGTTTGAAGGAGTGGAAATTTCTGGTCCTTCCCAAAATACATTCTTTTCTAAGTTTACAATAAGACACAGTGATAATCAATTCCAACTTCTGGACAAAGAATGGTAACAGTTTGACAGTGTAAAGTGATCTGAAAATGAAAATAATTTCTGAAGAAACAATGATGAGTCAGCAAATGTTTAGGTAGAAAGTGATACAGCATCATCTCTTTTTTCTAGGACCAGAATTTGCTTGGTTCTGAATCAGTTCAAACAATTTAGGCACAATGTTGGGTAACCTGCATGTTAGGGGTCATACCCCAGTGTCTATAGACAAAGATGAAGTTCATCTGTTGTCACTGATAGAGCTACTTGTCATGGTGGCCACTGAGATATGCTGTCCAGACCCCTTCAATAACGGATTTCTTGCTCTAAGCCTCCAGTGCTCCAGATCTTCTTTATTTCTTACCTCTTTAGGGATTGCCTCAGTGGCAAAGAATTGCTTCACTCAAAAGCAAGACACTTCTTGCATTCAGTTAGTGATGCATGTTAGGTAGAACCCCTTGGCCAGATGAGATATTATGAAGGGTCATTCTGGCTTAGAGCTCCTTGTGCAATCAGTGGAACTGGTACTGGGGCTGCTATTCAGCTTCCTTTCCTTTGTCCACAGCTTAAGGACACTGCTTAATATACATGCTACTTGCTAATCTCCAACTCAGAATCTGCTTTTCCGGGCAACTCCACCTTAACACATAGAAAATATTTACATGTTCTTTGTTTAAAAAAACTACAACCCAAGTCCTTGCGTGTCCTATTTCCCAAAATTTCTACCAAGAACTTTCTCATGAACTTTTCCATAATCCCATAACTAAAAGAATAGTATCTAACCTAACAGAATCAAGTTCTTGGACTCTGTTTTGATGTTCAGACTATTGCCCATGTAATACTTATTATTTAGTCCTTTAAATACGACTATTGAAGCCAAGTATGTTACAAAAATTCCTGAAGTAGCCTGAAGGGGATTGTAGAAAAGTCAAGAATGCTTGCCTCATTTATAAGAGGTAGTGACTACTTAATTCTAGCCAACTGTTTGAAGAATGCAAGCCCAGGCTTGCACAATTAGTCAAAGAAAAGCCAGAAATAAGAATGTCGTTTTGTTGCTAATCCTTCAAATTTTAAATGATAACAACTACTCTAATTTCATAAAAATTGTGCATGGGCCAAACAAAACATACCCATGAGCTGGACTTGGTGCATGGGTATCAGTTTATGATCTCTGTGATAGGGACTTTCTGTTCCACGTGGTCCTAAGGGGCCAGTTCCATTTGAATGTTGGAAGTTGGCTAGATTCTCAGATTTCTGCCTGATCTGCCATATCTGGAAATGTGGAAACACCTGTGATTTATGTCCCATGTCTAAGACCAGGCTAGGGTTAAGGAGTTGAAGGACCTGTCTTAAACAGTCACCTCTTTCAATGACCATGTCATGTTGACCAAGTTGGCAGTACATTTAGTGATCCTTTACAAAATAGATCTGTCCACTGTCCATTGCAGTGGTCCCGTAAAAGAACTCAATGTCTCAACTTCACGCTTTTTCCTTAGTTCAAAACTGAGGAGACCAAAGTTTTGAAATGGTGCCAGATAATGTGAGTTTTAAATGAGGTAGAGCTCTCTTGAGAGGCTCCTGCCTACAGATACTTTTCATATTTTACATTCATATCTGTACTCCCTTTGACATATCTATTTTAAGATTTTCCTGCTAAGATGTTTTCAAGTAATTGGTTATTTTTTAAAAGAATAAATTTAAGAAGTTTTGCTGTGTGCATTTCTCTAAATTCTCAATCCAATTTATAGAAACATATTTCTTCAAAATAACAAGACAAAGAAAATTGTAAGACTATGGGTAGAAGGATCTGGTAAAATATAACAGACGGTTTCATAGCTCGTGGCCATTTGTGTGAACCAAACTGTTTAAAACTGAAGGGTAATGCATGGTTATTTAAATGATGAAAGATTAATTCTCTGGACTAAAAGCATCTCACTTTCATAATTTACCATTTGGAAAGTAGAGTAACTAAATAAAAAACTACTGCTTGGCAATGGCCATCATTAAAGATCTGATTCAAGTGTGCTTTTCTTTTGCAGTTTTCTTTGGCCCATTTTTGAACAACAGTTATTCCATTTCAGTTCAGAACATTTCTTTTAAGAACAAGTTAGGGACAAGTCCTGAAAGACCAGTGGTGAAAAGGAGAAAGCCTGAAGCAATCCAATCATTAATGCATTAGTGTGGGGTATTTCTCCCATTGTCCCCAGGTAATGGAATGGTGCCTGGGGATGTTTTATTAATTTTTTAAAAAACACCCAGATTATTTAAAGGAAACATTTGAAACTCCTTAGCATGATATAAAATGTCCTCAACAACCTCATTCTTCTCATCTCTTGTTACTCCCAGCCCACTACCCAGGCACTCCAATCGTCAATTGACAGTACTTAAAGAAAATGCAAAATGCTCTTTCCTATGCCTGTGCTTTGTCTGCCTTTCTTCCCTCACCAGAAATGCCCCCCTTCTCATCATTTCCCTCCCACTTCACAGCTACCTGAGCAGAGTTCTCTGTCATCAATAAAGACCAATTTAACTACACCTTCCTTTTTGCATTTTTCTTTGACCAATTTTTGAGTTATTTCTCCCTCATTTCTGCATATTGACTATCTTATGTTTTGAATCCCTCCAAGTTAAACATTTTCCAGACTGTTTCAGGTTTCTTGGTGTACCTTCCACTAGGGATTGAGTCCTCAGTGAATATGACCCTGGACTACCAGTGGGGGCTGGCAGTTGTTTCAGTGTCTTCTGACAATAACACTCTGCTCTCAGTAGCTCCACATAAAGCTATGCCATCCAGTATCTGCAAGTGATGCTGACTGCAAACTGGACACCAAGATCTGAGTCTAAGCAACACATCTAGGGTAATTAATTCTTCCTTCAGGATTCCAGTTACCCTGGCCATGCGGAGAGATTTGGGAGGAAGGCCGTGGGTGGGACCGACTTAGTCTTTCCTGGACCCTGGTTCTTGTCCCATGAGTGACATTCTTGCTATCTGTTTTAAAAGAATAAAATAATTCTTAGAGGTTTTCTTCCTAGTGGTGCACTACAGTCAGCTCTTACCAGTCCCCAAGCTCCAATATAATTTTCAGGAATTCTGTGAGCTAGCTATTATACACAACCTTTATTAAAAATTATATTACAACAACAAAAAAGTTGTATTACAGCAACTTAAAATTAAATTATATTTAAAGCAAATGTGATAGGTACTTGAAATCCATCACTTCATAATAATTTTACTGGACTGAATTTTTATTTTTTATTTTTAAAATTTTTGTTTATTTTGAATTTTGATTTTGTTTTTGTTTTTGACGCTATGTTCATGATATTTGGATGGTGGAAACACTAACGTAATGGTGGGCTACTGTACATCACTTTCTCCTTTCATATTCAGTCACATTGGTAGTTTGAAATTGGCCAATGTGGGTATATTCACACCATGGAGTTTAGCAAAGGCTACAAATCAGTGATTCCCTCCTTCCCCCAACCTATGACTAATGGCAAGCATTTCTGGTATGCCACTGCAAATAGTCCTCATTGGTCAGCCTGGACTTAACAAAGTCTACACTTTGGGAGACCTAGACATTCCTGACCATCCTGCACAGTGTTCTAAAGGATGTCGTGACAAATATCAGAGGTCTTATTGGTTGTAATGAAATAGGGTACTAGCAAAATGGTTTTCATACTTAGAGGACACTATTTCAGTTAGGCCAGTAAGCTGAGAATTAAAACTAATTTGAGTAAGATTTACCTCCCTACAAACTGGTATCCAAGAAAAGGAGCTAGCTCCCTGCAAATTAGTATAAGAGAGTTAGAACTTACCCAATGTCTACCATAATCAGGTTTGCTTAACTTGAATCTTGGACTTTACTTGCTTGTACTGAGCTATGTTCCCAGACCTTATTTATGGGTCTATTGTATTCTGGTCCTTGACCATTATAAGGGAGGAATCAGTGCTTTCCTTGAAGGTAACCCGAAAATCTCAGAATCTCAAGTCTGTGGCCTATAAGACATCTTATGCACTGCTCCAGAGTATGAAAAGGCAAAGCGATGGCGCATCTGCTTCTGCCTCTGTTCTCATAGATTGCTCCAATGACTGCTGCTTCAGCCATCCTTCTGTGAATACTGTGTGGCTATTATTACCCTTTAAAAAACAGTCTAAAAGAAATTTGTACATATTTTGTCTTATTTTTAAAATACCTTGTCCATCTCTTTTTATTTTCTTTAGAGGTAGGGACCCATTTCACTCATTTAATACATTCTGAAGAATCTACTCTGTGTTGTACACTGTGACAGGTTCTGGACACAATGATGAGTAAAGCAGACCTAGTGAGCAGCCAATAGATTGTTACAGGGAGTTAACTTTATCTTGAACTAGCTACAAAATATGTTTGCAGTTCACTGATTCTTCTTCATGCTCTTGCCTCCTTTTGCTGACAGGACTACTTCTATATATACCTTGTTATACTAATTGGCCTCTTCGACTTTAAATGTTCTGCCTTCTCATTTTTTAAGAAACTGAAGTGAGAATCCTTTTCTAATAGGGAACTGTTATTCAACTTTTGTAGAGCTCTTATCCTCAGCTGTCTCTTCCATCAAGGCAATCAGCTCTGGTTCCACAGGCAGACAGATCACCTTACTGTGCTTAGCACTTCACTCACTCACTCCACAACTGTGTCTTTGTTACAGCCAGTCTTTCATGTGAACCACTCCTCCCCTCCAGCAACCCACTTCCTCTTCCTCTTAATCTCCACTTAAGATCCATTTCATTAATAAAACTTTATACAGCTAACTTAGTTGGTTGGCACCCTGCCATACTGTCCAGCAAACCCTTTTGACTGAATCCCATCTACTTCACATTCATTCATTCATTCATTATCACTGGATATTAGACATACAACAAAACATACTAAGAGATATACACACTGAAAAATATTCAGAAAATCAAGTCAGAGCAAAGAAAATATAAAACCCAAGAAATAAGATGATGAATAATCTTAATTATCTAAATAATAAATGAATATAAATTTGACTTCAGTTTTTGTCTTCCTTGTGGCCAAAGTAGACAAGAAAGCATGGTTATAAGACTTACAGTGGTCATAAGATAAAAATATACCAGATTCCAGGGAGAAGGGCAGAGTTTTATTATAGCACTAGGCATTTGTTTATAGTTAATAATACCATTTCATTCCGTGGATCATTGTAAAAGACAATAGTGCACTGTACAACATTGCTAAGACAATGACAAAACATGTCATAGGACTGCTTCTTTAAAAATGTAAATTAGCCAAAGCAATGCTCTAAGCATTAGTAGTAAGAAATTAGGTAAAAACAAGTAGCTACTGAATACATTCTGACTTTTATCTAAAACAATCAATCAATCTATCTAATCCAGAAGCACTGTTAAGCCAGAATTCAGCATCGTTAGTTAATATTTACTTTGGGCTTCAGATTGCAAGCTCATAGTTGTTAGGGACTGAGTCATTGAGTGCATCTTATATTGGTGTGTTCACACAGTTAAAACACTTCTCTTCCTCTTCCTCCTTCTTATTTTATGTTATTATCATTATTCGGCTCTTTCCCTTTACAGTGGTGTGTCAGTATTGTTATTTGGTTCCTGGAGGCTTGACAAGTACCACACAAATTTATTTTTGCTGGAAATGACAGCAAGTCATGAGGCAATCAATGCTAACAAATTTTGGCTTCTGACTGAGTACTAAACAACCAAGAAAGACATGGACAAAAATTATTTTATCTCAAAATAATTTTGGTACCAAATTCAATGAGTTTCAAAGAAGTCAAGTACCAAGGTGTGATTTTAGATCTTTTGTGTACATACCATGGAGTTTTCCAGATGCTACCTGACATATGATGGTGCCATCTGTCTGGTAGCTAATGGAATATGTTTCAAAATTTTCTGTTTCAATTTCTAGTATAGCAAGTAGCAGTTACTAAAATCCACACACACAAAACACTCTTTGGTATCTCCCAAAATTCATACAAGTAGTATAAAGAGGCCCTAAAAGAAGGAAACAAACAAACAAGGTCTGGGAACCGCTGTTGTATGTAGGCTACCAAATAAATATAGAAGAGTATTTTATGCTATATTCTAGGACCTCTTATTACTAAAGTGATCATTCTAAAAAAAGCCTACAGTTGGCACTGTTACATTGATGACTAAAAAACAAAGTTGCTGTTAAGTACAGCACTTATAATGATATTATTTTAATAATATAGGCAACAAAGTTTTTTTTTAATTTTAAGGGAAATGAAAGGAAAATATGTTTAAAAAAATTCCAAAAAATGATGGAAAGACTTGAGGTTATTTAAACCAAACTGTGTTTCCCAAGCTAAGGAGCATGTCAGCATGGGTGCAAGTGACCATGGAGACTAGAGTGATTTGAATTCAAGAATCTATGTTGCTCCCAAATATTGTTTTATATCTGAGGAAATAAAGATGCCAAAAGGACATGGTGCAGTGGTTGATGCTAAAAGGGGCCATATTTGAAAAGTCTGCGAAATTCTGGTTTAGAAATCAAGAAGGCCAAAGTGGTAGAATAATTTTAGATGTAAGATATTTTCATGAGCACAATCCTTGTTTACAAAATTCATAAAGAGTCATTAAGTAAGTTATATAGGAATCTATGACAAGGTATTCCAAGCAGGTACAAGTAGTTTGAGTGTTACAAGGAATTTCTTTTAGTCTTCAAAGGATGGCTCAGGTACCATATTGCATGGTGGCTGAACAGCAGGGAAGCTAAACTAGATGACTGACTTCTTATTCTGAACTTCTGTTTATTGCTTCTATTCCCTTTTCATCTTTCAACTTCAAAGCTCCATGTCAAAAGCCAGCAGACAAATTCTGAATTCCTCACTATTTTAAAGGCTCAAGAACAGTTACTAGCTTACTCCATTCAAAGGACAAGTGGGGTTTAGAGCAAGTATCAGGCATTACTGTCTATTCCCAGCAAAGGGAATTCCACTATAAGTGAAAAATATGAATGATATCTTGGGCTTCACTCCATATTTCTGTCCCAGTCTTCACATTCCAGCACCCAGACTTTACCACACCCTCAGATGAGTCACTTATTTTGCATCGTTTTAAGCACAGGTTGGCCTCCAGAGGTGTAGCTCTACACATAAGAGGTCTTGAGTCCAGTCAGGGAAGGAAGACAGCAGTAACAGTGCCTCCTTCTTCGGATGCCCAGTACTGGACATGGGGTCTTCCATATTGGTGTCGCCCTGTAAATGTTTTCTGAATCAGTTGAATATATTCGTTTGTTTGTTTATGCAAAGATAGGGATTGACATCAATATTTCTTTATAAGGTCACTAAGAAATAACTTTGCTTTGCCCAGCTTTGCCTCCTAAGGAAAAAAATGCAATCTAAAACAAAAACAAAACTATATCTATGTTTTAAACAAGTGCCCACTAATTTCTCTTTTTCAAATCATCCATCTGGTATCACTTCATGTTATTTGGTCAAAAGAAGTACTTTGAAGTTTCACAAATCTGTAGATAAGGATGTCAAAGAATATCATCAGTTCAATTGGTGACTTCATTTGACAATCAGTAAAATACACGATAGCCAATAAAATGCCACTTTTTTTAACTTCTCAATGATTTCAAAGCATTACACTAGTGATGTGAAAATCAATGTTTTCTAAGACATAATGAATGAACTCTTCATCTTTAAAAAGCAAATATGGAAAGTCAGAGTAACAGTTGACCCATAGTGATGACCTCTGAGGTTCAGGAAATAGCCTATTTAGTCCCAGTGTAACCATCTCCTCAAAATGGAACATTAAAAAGTTAGACTTCTTTATTTTAGAGATAAACAACTTCTCCAAACTTCCTCCTGCTGAAAACATAACCAACACCCTTTGTCTTCTTAGTCCCTAGGAAGTGACAGCATATAGAGTACAGTCTCTGCCCCCCAGGAGGCCTGGGTGCAGCTTTCTTTCCACAAGAAAGGAGAGGATGAGCCTAAGATTATTGAAAGTAATAAAGCAAGTGTAGAGATCTGCATTTTCTCTCTGTCCTTCTTTTCCCCACTGTTCCAAGCTATAAAAGACTCCTGCACATTTGTACACAAGGAGATGATGATTTGAGGTAAATGGGCCCCTCTATCTCCTCAGAGTTAGCTTTGAATAAAACAAGTTTTTATTTTTACTAAAATGAATACATTCTTTGATTTGGGCAGTGGTGAACAGACAAACTTGAGCATATGAATTGGAGTGGCCATACAAACTGTTGGAAGAAAGCAGAGATTTTACCACTACAAATGCATTCATTTGGATGAATCATGGTCCTCTATTGAAGTACACACACTCTTGAAAGAGTTCAGAATAGTCAGAATACTAAATTAGTCATACCAGAGAATAAATTAGTTTATTTTATCTAAGTCTTTCTTAGGCCATCAGCTTAAGACACAAATACATGTTGAGGGATAAGGGAAAGTTTAAAGCACGGAGCTCTTTTGGGAAGGGTAAGCTTGGTGAGGGACCTGCAGAGGGATGCCCTAGTGGCACGGGAATGGAGAAGCCACGGAGAAGAGAGGGAAGGAGTCTCAGAGTGCTTTGAAGGCTTTTAGCTGTTGAAACCAACCTGACCCACTGCACAACTGTCTCTGGACAGCACATGCAAATTTTCCTGAAAAGTCCTTGACACGATTTCCCCAGACCTATGTGTTAATAGGGAACACCAACCCTCATTGTCTATGTTCTACCCCTTCCTGGTGTAGCTGTCAGAACATTTATCTTTGAACAAAAGTGAAACAGTTTAAAAAATAAATATTCTACTTTCTGATTCTGAAAGAGAATCTGATGAATAATATGAAAAGGTCTGTGAGATCCAGATGCTTCATATAGGGTCAGAAGTTCACTTCCTAAAGTTATTCTCACCTTTTGATCAAAGGCAGAAAGTACCCCATTTCTGGGCATTCTCAGTGCTGTGAATAGCCTGCAGAGCTCCTATGGACAACTCTGGACAATTTCACAGCAGTTCCCTTGCCTGCCAACACTGCTCAAACTTAAAAGGTTCCCTGCATTCTTTTCAGTCAGCTAGAGCTAATGGTAGCCGATTCAGCTCAAGTGTTTTTCCTTTTGATTGCAGAAATGTCTATTTGTCTAATGTGAAATGATTCCTCGGAGTTCCCTTTTAGAGACAGTGAAGTGAGTGGCCAACAGAGAGTTCTCGTTTGCATAAATTTTACTGTGCTAGAATGAAAAACAAGTGCTAGACTTAATCAAAGAAATCAACTCTAGTCTTTGCTACACACACACACACACACACACACACACAGAGTTGCATTAAAAAATCCAACAAGGAAGTAGTCATTTTATTCCTGTATGCCTTGTGAACACTTTCATTAGTTATAGCATATGCACTGTGCATCTAAGCCTATAAATCTGTTAGATGTCACCTGTTAGTACATCAGTATGTATGTATTTAAGTAATGGTTCTTTGTATGTCTGTGCCTATACAGGTATGTGTTACTGGGTATTGAACACGGGACCTTCACACTGACCTACATTTTTAGCCACCACACTTAAAAAAAATTGAAACACAGTTTCATCAACCCACTAAATTTTCCAGGCTGAGTGGAACTCACTATATTTCTGCTTCAACCTCCCATAGTGCAAGGATTACAGGTGTGTGTGTCTTCACACCTGGTTGTAAGGCTGTTTGTTAATATCAAAATTAGCTCTCTTCAGGCTGTTGCACAGTCACATTTATCACAGAAAAGTTTAAGTAGCCAAATCTTGAAGACAATTGGTCATAACAGAATATTCTTCAGCATTTTATAGTTTTTTACAATCTGAATATATGGCAAAACCTGATGGAATGTGGCACTAATGGGAGGACAGTAGCTTTTCAATAGTGAGTGGCATCTTTACTTTCTTGATTCATATCTCTACCAATATAGCCATCTTCCCACACTACAAGCCAGCAAGCAGTGGATGGAAGAAACCTAAAAGTATATGTCTAGTCAGTTGAGCAGAAAAAATCAGTTTTTAAAAGTTTCTTCAAATAAACACTTGTCTTTCCTTTCTGATTTCAATCTTCAGTATCTACATGATTACAGATCAACTGTTTTGGAATATTTGTTATTATTATCGTTATTGCTATTATTATTATTTTTGGCACCAGGAGTCAAACCCAGGGCCTCCCACTTGTCAGGTAGGCACTGTGCCACTGAGCTATATGCCCGGCCCATGTTTTTATTATTTTGAAACCTTACATCTAAAAGTAGAAGTCATCTACAGTTTGTTTCTCTATAAGTACTTGGTGTGTTTCCAGAATATAACAGCATACCAACACATCATTGGTCCACCTGGACTGAGGGTGAAGAGTAATTGTTTCTTACTTTTTCTCACCTCACTGTGTGTCTTCATTCTCCTTTTCAGAAAAGCTAGAATGATGTTAAGCATGCAGTACATGCCTGAGAAGCACTGATAAACAAATGAATTAAGTAGTGTTGTCTTTCTCCTCTCCAAACTCTCAATGACCTGCTATTGACTCCAAGGGTCTCAGAGACATTCACGAGAGTTTTCATCTCCATGAGACCTTCTCTGAAATTTTTTCCACTCTCTCTCTCTGAACCCAATGGCCTTGGTTTCCTTGGATCTTGGAAAATCATGGTAGTAAATCAGATGTTTGTTTATCTACGCTGTAATTTTAAGGCTTGTTATTGTAAGCATAAGTCAAACGAATAATCTCCATCTTAAATTAAATCTCACATCAGGTAGCCTGTCATTCCTGGTCATGTTGCACAAATGCCCTTTACAATATTCAGAATGCACTGAAAGATAGAGGTCAAGTCAATAACAAACACACACACACACACACACACACACACACACACACACACCATGTTATTACATAGATTGCATAGACTATTTCTTAAAAGAATGACACAATTTTCTATTTAAAAGGTAAAGCTATAAGCTAAGATAAAGACTGTGCTATTTCACAAGGCTCTAAAATACTATGAAAACAAAAATTCTCCGATTCAGTTCAGAGAAGAAAGAGATAGCAACAGGAAAATCTGGTAGAATTTTCTTTTTTTCTCAGTCAAGGAAAATAATACGAAGACTGGGAAGTGGAGAATAAATGTAGTGAAGATAACTGAAGTCCAAAGCCAAAAGGTTGATAAACACATTTCAAAAGCTAATAAATTCAAACATTCCAGATCAGATTAGGCTTTTCTCCTGAATACTGAAAGCATAAATGGGCCAAAAATACTAACGATTGTTTCGGGGACTTTAAGGAAAAAACAAATATCCCGACTTTTGAATATGTTGAAATGTTTGGTTTTTAAAATTATAACTTTGGCCTGAATCCCTAGCAACATTGTAGAATGAATTGTTAACTTGCTTCTGTGCACCACAAAAAGAAACAAAGGATCACCTGGCACCCACATAGCTCCACTCAGAACAAATCATTGCAGGGAATGCATTTCCTTTCCTTTTATGAATGGATGATCAGACTGGTTAGGGGAGTGTTGATAACTATTACACTCAATTTCAGTGAAACAAGAAATTTCATCTTTCCTGATGTGTTGTGAGTAAAATATATTATTGTGGCTTGTATAATTATAAAAATAAGTCAATTCTTTGATGTTTAAACAAATACCCCTAGAAGTTACTTTCAGAATCCTGAACAGCCTTGGGCATTAATTTCAAAGGTAGGCTGCAAATATCTGAAATTGACTTTATTATAAAGGGTTTGATACAAGTCAGAAAGAAAAAATATGCCTATGGATTTATCAAATCCATAGATGAAAAAAGTTGTTAGTTATATTATGAAGGATAAAAGAATAGAATTTGCAGTTTATCTGATTCAACCTAACCAACAGACTATAATGAACAAAATACAACTTAATTTGCAGAAAATATAGTGTCAAGTTTGAATTTAAAACTGTACTTTCAAAAAGTGCAGGTACTGTTGACCATGATCTGGCACTATCTGAAGTAGACAGAAGCTATTACAGAAGCTTTTCTGATGTCTGCAGAAGTTACATTAGAACAAGCCAACTGAAGGAATGACTTCCATTTTGAAAATAAGACTCAAAGAAAAACACCCTACAATTTTAAAGAACACACAGTTTAACACTGACTAGTTTAGTCTCCTTGACTCAGTCTTTGCTAGCAAAGACAGATGACTAGCAAAAAGAAAAGGCAAGAATATTGACATAATAGAAACTTGGCCCTAGCAGTGGGTTACTCCTGCTGGGTAGACGTAGGTCACAGTAAGGAGCACACATGTAACCACTAAGCTTGGAAGTGGGATGAGGTTGGCGGAAAGAAGCAGCTATAGTGGGCCAGAAACTGGGTTCAAGCCTAGGAAGAGACATGTGGTCTCCTATGCCTAAGCTTCTCATCTTTCTCTAGTTGTTTGTGGTCTTTCTGTGTCAAGGAGTGGGTTTCTGAGGAGAATAAATCAAGTCTTTGTTCCAAAAATGAAAAAGCAAATGTATCTCCCAAGTTCGTATTCCATGTTAAAGAGAAAAAGGAGCAAAGCCTTTGGCCAAAACAGGAAGATAAAGCAGTTGTGTTTTCACAGGGTTCCTGGGGAGGAAGGAGGAGGGGCAGTTTAGACAACTGATAAGATCATAGCTTCCAGACACTGAATGGCTTTCCCTGACCCTTTGGACTTGGGAGTTTTGGACCAGAATTTAGATTCCTTCTGGCTGTGACAAGGTAACACAAAAGAAAAACAAAGGAAAAACTTATAAAGGGAAAGAAAAAGAAAAAGAAAACTCCCAGATTAGTGATCTTTTTTCCTTCCTTCTGTCTTTAGCCCATTGGTCTTCTGTGATAAGTGACTGATGGGGAGAAGGAAATCATTTCAATAAGATGCTGAAATATTCCATTTTCTCCAGCATCCTAGCCTTAGATCATCATCAGAAAAACATGGAGCCTCATGCAGTTTCTTTCTTGCTTTATTTTTTCCTTGTTCATTTGTGTGTTCTGAAATGTAGACACATCTTGGAATTTACTGTATTCAAAATAAAGGAGATCCTGTTTTGCAGTGTTTACTGCCAAACTTGTAAATACTTTGATAAGACTAAAAATGCCCAGGTAAAGTTATTTTTATTGAGGAAGCACATTTTTTAGTGTGTGTAACTTTTCATTTCATGGCTGGAAATGGTGAGGCTGACCTCAAGTATCCCACAACTCTACATTTTGACCTTCGACCCTTTCCTCCTTTCCA
>RJWM01039481.1:0-16107 GCA_004363535.1 Dasyprocta punctata
GAAAATGAGTGACAAAAGTAAGTTTACAGAATGAATATGAGGTGAGTAGAGTAATGACTCGTGGACTGTTATCTAGATAAGAAAAGAAGACACCAGAGGTAAGTAATTCTAGAAAAAAGGTGGTAGGATCCAAAGATGAATTCAGTCGAACCTGAAAGAAGGCAGGGCTGTGATTCTGCAATTGAGAAGTCATGATTTGTGAGTGCTTCTCAGTCCCTCTGTGTTTTTATTACAAAAACTGAAGGCTCAGTAATGTATGAGCAAAAAAGTTTGTTGGTCTTATAATTCTGGTAACTGAGAGAGCCTAACATCAAATCCCCCACCAGATGGTGTTATTATCTGGTGAAGCCTCGCTGGCTGTTTCACAATATGATTGAGAAGTTGAAGTGGGCAAATGCAAAGGAAACTGTGTGGAGTTTTCAAGCCCTAAAACTAACCAATCTGACAAGAACTAAACCCACCCTTATCATCCCTTAGAAGGGAGCGTCCAGCCCTTCTAAGGTGACCCAGTCTCTTCCTACTAGGCTCCACTCCTTAAAAGTTCCCTACTCTTCAAAACCATTATGTTGCAGGTCAAACTTCAATTTGAGTTTTACCAAGGACAAACTACATCCAAACCATGACAAAATGGTAGCTTGGAAAGACTGAAAGAATGGCTGCATGCAATTAAAACACTATCATACAATCTTTATGACAGCAATATCAAAATGTATGTAACCTTTTTTTACATAAAATATAGAAAAAGTTACCACTGACAAAAAAGCATCAGTTAAACTAATTATAGAAAGCTTTGATATCAGATTTTATGTATTTATTCAATCTTTTATTATTTAATAATTGAAATTTTATTTAAAGTAAAAACAAGTTCTAAGTCTCTTGGAACTGGAATTGTCTGTAAAAGTCTTGATCTTTGTATTAAATTTAAAGATTAATGCAAGAAGTACAGAATATGTATATACTTATATGCTAATGAAAGTAGAGGAAATTATTTAAATGGAATTGACCATTTAATTTACAATGTAAAACTAAAAATAAGAAACTTAGTGATTAAGTGAATTAGTATAAACAAAAACTCATAATAGGACTGACTTGCAAATGTCCTAAGAAGAGAAGAAATTCAAAGATGTGGGTGGAACTTGGTGATTGTCTTATCTATATATTTAGGTTATTGCTTAAAAACCTAGTAGTAAAACACTTCAAATTTATGGTTTCCAAGTGATGCATTGACTGGAATCCATAAGACACATAGTGCCTAAAACTAAGAGTTGTGGAAATGGCACAGTATTTCCATTAGTGCCAAGCACTCTGGCTGTATAATCTGCCTTATGTTAATTTTTCATACTGCCTTGGATGATACGTCTGGCCAATCCTGTGTTTTGTTACTCTGTTGCCATTCCTTTTTTATGTTAATCAAAGTATAAGGGCAGCTATATCACAAGTAAGTAATGGATAGTCATTCTATGGTAAAAGAAAAATACATGCTCGGTATTACTTTTAACAGTACAGAAGAATAGAGTAGAAAAAGCAGGTAAGTATTTTAAATTCTACATGAGTATTAACAGGCAATCCCTTTATGTAAAAGTACTAAAAATTATTAGGCAATGATCATTATTTGTTTCTAAAATATAATATTTGTGCATTTATTCTAATATTTTCTTTTAAATAAAAATTCAAGCTAATTTAGCTGTCTTTACTATTATTGTGTATTAATAGAACTTTTACTTTTCTGAGAAAATAATGTCAAGTTCTATTTTGGCACTGGAGAAAAAGTTATGAGAAACATAAAATATTCATATTTTAAATATTTTAGCTTGTAAAGTCACTATCACATGTCCAGTCAAGCAAAGTGAAAATAAATGCAAAACAGAATACACAGTTCATCTGAAATAAGTATTTACCTTATACTTAATGAGCCAGTTGTTATATATTTAATGAGGTAACTGATGCATATTAATTAAATCTGATTGTTTGTTTAAAATGTCTTTTGGAAGATTTCATGCCATCTGGTTAACTTACTTTAAATGACAAAAGCAATAAATACTTAATTGCATTCCTATTAATGCTCTGTTGTTTCTAAACATGTAAAGCTTTTAATGAGCATTTCACAAGGTTTAGTGAAAAAATACTGTATAGATGAGAATAAATGCTTTGCTAACTCCTTTCCTCCTAAGAGTAAGTGCAAAAGAGTGAAAAATGTCATTAAATGTGACACATATTGTTATTTGAAAGTAAATGATCGTGCTTTGGAAGCCGGTGACTTTCTAGAAATGATTTTGTTCTGCATTTCATTTCTGCAGTGTGTTCCACATGTTAGATTTAACTTCCTGCTTTTCATACTCCAGAAAAGAAATCTTAACAGAGATAAACAATTATTTCACCATAGTATGACACTGAATCGAGAAGTCTGAAGCTTTGTTTTGTGTTATTCTAAGGATGAGTGACGTAGAGTGATGAATCTATATCAGTCAAAGAAAATGGATATTTTGAAGAAATCATAGCCAAGTTACGGTTTATTTCAAAAATGAATTTCACAGTTGTTTGCTAATTCATTGTTTAAAACTCGGGGTGAGAAGTACTCAGTTGTATATAAATATTTTATTTTCCTTACCCATTCATCTGTTGATAGACAGACGGGGCACTTTCAAGGTTCAGCTTTTATGAATTGTTCTGCTGTAAACATGGTTTCTTGGTTACTTTTCTCTTGTTGCTGAGACAAAACTCCCAACACCCAAAATTAAGGAAGGAAAGGTTTAGTTAACTCACAGTTTGTAGTTTTCAGTCCATAATCAGATGTCTCCAAGCCCGAGTGGCACGGCACATGGTTGACACTTCCAGACGGCAGAAGACAGCAAAACAAGAGCAAAAGCAGTGAACAAGCCTCTTCCTCCCTTATATTGTAACAAGAGCAAAGCAACAAGAGCAAAGCAAGGTGGGTAGCCTGCTTACAATATACGGGAGGAAAAGAGACTTGCTTTCCCCTTTTGCTCTTTTTGCCCTGCTGTCGTCTGCCATCTGAAAGTGTTGCCCCTGTGCCATGGCATTCTGCTTTGGAGTCAGCTGATTATGGACTAAAACCTCCAAAAACTGTGAGCTAAATAAATCTTTCCTTCCTGAATTTTGCGTATCAGGTGTTTTGTCTCAGCAAGGAGAGAAAAGTAACCAAGACACATGGGGGGGGTATGTAAGTATCACTGTAATATGATGGCTTTAAATCTTTGGGGAAAATACATTGAAGGGGAATAACTGGGCTGAATATAATTTCTATTTTCAGTTTTTGAAGAATCTTCATACAGATTTCCATAGTGATTGTAGTAGTTTATATTCTAACCAACACTGTAGGATGACCTTTGCACCATAGTCTTGCCAGGATTTGTTATTATTTGATTTCTTGATGGTAGCTATTCCTTCTGGAGTGAAATGGAATCTCAGTGTTGCTTTAATTTGCATTTGTCTAATGGCCAGAACTACCGAAATAATTTTTCATGTATTTATTAGGTGCGTGTACTTCAGACAAATGTGTTTTCATTTTAGTTTCCTGAGTTTTGATTGCGTCTTTTATTTTGATGGATATAATTTCTTTTGAGTTCTTCTCATATATTCTAGATATTAGTATTCTGTACAATAGCCAACAAACATATTTTTCTGTTATGTGGGTTGTCTCTTTATGTTCTTAGTTTTCGTAGGAAAATGTATACACCTTGAGACCATGTTAAGTGAAGTAAATCAGACATAGAAATTTAAGCATTGCAGGTGTTCTGTCGTATAAGAAACTCAAAATATAAATAAAGAGCAAAATAAAAGATAGATAATAGGGAATAGGAAGATAGATTTTTTTGTATGAGGTAAAGGGACCAGGAGATGGGGAAAGGGAAAGGACAAGGAAGAAAAGGAGGAAAAAATTAAGATATGTTATGTGCATATACCAATTCCCTACTAAGAATGTAATCACAATACACTGCAAATGTATACTAATAAAAAATAAAACTTGAAAAACAAAAGAATTTGGGGAATAGTTTTCTTCTCATGGAAATAATGAAAAGATTTGGTTCTTTAGTCGGCATATAGAACTAACCTCTACGGTACCAAAACAGGTTTATTTATTTATTTATTTATTTTATATTTTTTGGTCCTTTTGAGACAGGGTCTCATTATACAGTTCTGGCTGGCCTTGAACTCACTTTGTAGCTCAGACTGGTCTTGAACTTGCAATGACCCTCCTGCCTCAGCCTCCCGAGTGCTGGAATTACAGGCCCGTGCCACCATGCCTGGCACCACAACCAGTCAAAAGTAGTGCTTTTTCGTAAAGAGACTGTTATGATTTAGACATCATGTGTCTCTATAGTCTTCATGGATTTGGAAGGAAGAGATTGCTCATTAGGAAGCTAGTTCAATGATGAATTCATCGCTAACTTTGTGGTAGGACATGGGGCCTGATTAGACATGGTTCACTGGGGCACGCCCTGGAAGGACATACACTAAAACCTCGGATTCTGAGTTACTTGTTCTTGAGTGTTCTGCAAGACAAGAAAACATTTCCAATGAATTTTAACTGGATAAGCAAGTGCTATCTTGCAATGCAAGTAGTACATGATATATGTGATCATAACTGAACCAATGGTATGTCTCTTTATCTCTCTCCTGCTGTGGGATTGTGAGTGATGGTCTCGCAACAGAAAGAGGTTATGGAGGAAGTCTTGTCCACAGAGGAAGGGAAAAAGTTGGAGAATTGCTCACTTCAAATAATATTAGGGAGATGTATAAAATGTGGCAAATAGTGTAAAGTTTTGTAGAAAAGAACCATCCAATAAGGTTTAGCAGTGTGAGTGAGCAACAGATCTGTTTAAGGATAATGCACCATCACATTTCCATGCAACCTTCCAGAGGAGGCAAAAGCAAGTGCCATTAGATAGGTTCTTTGTTAATGTTGCACAAAAACAAAAGAAGTTTCCATTGAGTCAATAGATAGCAGTGATTTTGTTAGTAATAGCAACTCATTCTACTTGGTAATTTTCCTCTCTTGTCTCCCTTACACCAGCCATGAAAGTTTCAAAGGTAAGTGCAGGTTAACTTGTCTATTTTCTTTGTATTTTGCATTTTATTTATTATTTTGCATTATATTACAGTATTGTCATCATTTTTATATGAATACTTTTGTGTTTGGAACAAGTCATCTGCCTTTCTATTATTTCTTATGGGAAAATTCATTTTGTTAAGTGAGTGTTTTGGATTACAAGTGTGTTTCCAGAAGAAATTACGCTCACAAGCAAAGGTTTTACTGTGTTTCCCTACATAGTTGCTCCCTTCTTTCTCTAGTTCCTCGATGCCATGACATGAGCATCTTTCTTCTACCCAGACCTTTTGACGACACCATTTGTGCCTTGCAACTAGTCACTGGGGGCTGTCACCATAAGCAAAACTAAACCTCCTCTTCTGCAAGTTATGAGTGTTGCCTATTTTCTCTCATCAATAGGAAAATGACTAAGACAAACACTGAAGATAATGATAATGTACTGTATATTTAAATAAAGCTACAAGAAAGGATGTTGAATGTTTTTACCACAGGGAAATGATAAATGACAATATATATATATATACATATATATATATATATACAGAGAGAGATTATATATATATATATATATATACTTACTCAGATTTGAACATTAGACAGTGTTTAGATATATCAACTATTACATCATGCTTCTGTATGATTTGTGTCAACAAACAAATAAATTAGTAAAATGCAAAAATAAAGTATTCCTTTTGGATGGCAGGGTATAACAACTAATGACCTTTTAGCTAAATGAAAAGAGAAAGTATTAAGGTAAATTTTTACTGTGAAAATATTTAATTTGTGGAAGATTGAAAAAATTATGAATGTGCCTATGTTACGTGTGATTCTGTAAATATTTGTCAGTTCTGAGTTGTAAAACCCAAATGTTTTACTTTGTTTCACTGCCAATAAGTTTGAAAGTAATTGCATTCAGCACTCTATGAAATCTTAGGGCTATTTGTGACTATATTCCTTACCTAGTGCAGTTTCTTAACATTTGAGTTATGGTTTTGCTAGTTAAGGGAAAAGAACTGTATGTGGAGTTGCATTCTAAGGAAGAAAACCTCAACAATATTACTTCTGTATATATATTTCAAAAAAGTTGTTTTGTTCTGTGGTGAGTAAGCAGGGACAAGTAGTTTAAATAAATGAATACAATTTATTTTAATTAACCATTTGCAAAGAATTAAGACAAGTACTTCTGGTTTAGATATTGCTTAGGTGAAGGAATCTACTTGGAGGTGACTATTCAGAAGGTGTACCTGCATGTCAGGGACCCACATGGGCTAATATTCACTCCACTAAGAGAGTTCTCAACTGTGTGGTGTGCATGCAAGAGAAATGAATGGTTATGAACTTGTCTTTCCATCAACCATGAAAACATGGATAAAAACTAAAACTTAAAGAAGGATGATGGTAAAAGAGACCAGTACAAAAAACATTTCAAGATTTTTATAACACGTTAGTAGATGAATCATGGGTGGGAAATAGAAAATTTTAAAGGATATTTTGTAGGCGTTGACTATAGTTTTTTTTTTCTTTGCCTCTGAGTTACATTTAGGAAATATGTGTCTTGAAGGAAAAAGAAGAGAGAAAAGATGGAAAAGTAATGTTTGATTATGAATAATTACATTAAAAGACAAAACTAGGTAGCATACACTGGCTCAAAAAACCCAGAAGACACACTGGGATTAATTTTGTTCTTACAATACATCCTAACTTGAGTTTGAAAATCTTTAATAACAAGCTGTGGCATTTTATACGGAAAACTAAACCAAAAATAATATTGGGCTCACAGGTTGTTAGAAAGGCTGAAACAATACGATTGAGTTTAAATTTTAAAAGATAACAGTTAAATGATACCGTTAGAAAATGTAAATGTAACACTGATGTAATAAGGAAACAACCGCAAATATCACTATTTGTACTGATGCCAGAAATTAGACTGTTTCCTTGATACTATTGTGACTTGCACTGACTGATAAAAGCTTAAAATTTGTTTTATTTGTACAAGCATGCAGTGCATGAGGTATGCAATCATCTTGGGGATGAGTACACATAGATCATATAACTTATTTTTCTTTTTAATCCCTTTCCTACCTCCTGTTCAGAAATCTTCTTTCCCTGTTTTCATCCTGTTTGATATTATTATTATTATTTTGATATTATTATTTCTTAGCTTATATTTATGATGTATAATGTTTCCAGTTGATTAGGCTCTTCTATATGGCATATCTTTATTCCACTTATTTCCCCTTCCCCTGCCCCGCACACCTTGCTCTTACTCTCTTGAGCTCTTTTCCATTTGCAAGAGATACATCCCTCTGTTGCCTTCTGTCCATCCTTTATTATGCTATCCTGTTTGTACTTTGCCTTACTGAAAGGAGAGATACTGTGTGATATTTAAACTTGTGTCTCTGATTTATTTCACTCTAATTATATTTTTCTTGTGTATCTATTTTACTCCAAATGCCTCAGATTTCTCCTTCTCTATAGCTGGATAGTATTCTTTTATGTATAATCACTACATTTTTTGTAGCCATCCATTGATTCATAGACAGGGTGCTTCCAGGAATTCCTCGTTAAGAATTGTGCTGTTTAAAATTTGCATGCATATATCTCTGTAGCTTAATGTCTTAAACACCTTGGGGAACATACGTAGTAGGAAAATAGCTGTGTCATATGGGATTTGTAATATAAATTCAGCAAAGAATTGACACAATGATTTCCATAATGCTTCTTCTAGTCTACATTCCCACCAACAATGAATGAGTGCTTTCTTTTTCCCCACAGCTTTGCCATCATTTGTATTTATTTATTTATTATATATTTATGCATTTTGCTTCCTGATGATTACCATTCTTTCTGGTATAAGATGGAATCTTAGCATTATTCTAATTTGCATTCCTATAATTGCCAGAGTTGTTTAACTTTTTAAGTGCATATTTGTTAGCCATTTGTATTTCTTCCATCGTGAAGCATTTGTTCATTTCATTTGATTCCAATTTTATAGCAATTCTACCTACAAATGAATGCTTTCCTCAGAAATGGGTATTGCGAGCCGGGCATGGTGGCGCATGCCTTTAAACCCAGCACTTGGGAGGCTGAGGTAGGAGGAGCATTGTGAGTTCGAGGCTACAACGTGAGTTCAAGGTCGGCCTGAGCTACATAGTGCGACCCTGCCTCAAAAAAACCAGGGCCGGGAGCCTGGCTCAGTGACTTAAGCGCCTGTCTGACAGGCGCGAGGTTATGAGTTCAATCCCTGGTGCCGCAAAAAAAAAAAAAAAAAAAAAAAAAAAAAATGGGTATTGCGGGTGTAAAGCAAGCATTCTATGCACAGCAGTTTTCCCTGTCTTCAACCTCTGAGCCAAAATTTCATGTGTGTGCATGGAGTTGTTGGAACACTGATCACCTGGTTTGGTCTTGAAGCAGGGAGGTTGGAAAAGCCAGTTTCTGGGGTACTTTTTTGGAAGATGGGATTCATTAGCTGAAAATTGGCCACCAGACCAAGAGTCTTTTTAATGATGTACTTTAGGGAATTTGAAAATATTGTTCCGAATAAAGTACATTTTGTATGTGCTGTAGCTTCTTGGAAATTTCTTCTCCAAGTCTATTAGATGACTAACTCTGAAAATCAAGACTCAAGTTCAATATTACTTTTGCTGAAAAGCTTTCTTAAATCACTTGCCATGAAGCCATCTCCTAACTTCCCATTACTCTCTATCAGAAGCTTACTTATTCAGAGAACCTCACTGGCATTGAAATACTTACTCAATTTATTTTACTTTTCTTTCTCCCTTTCCTATCTCTTTTCTTATCTCCATCCCTCCTGCCCTCTTCTTCCCTTCTTCCATATCTATATTTTTCCAGTAAAAGAAACAGTGCAAAATTAAGATTCTGCTCATCTTACATATGAACTCTACTATCATCTCCCTTAGCAGGGCGTGATTGCACATTGCAATCACAGACACTTGAGTGATTCTCGGGACTGTTAGCAACAGAAAATGACTTGGAAGATAGTGACCCCAAAGATGAGAAAGAAAACTTTGAACTTATTCCAACATCCACTGCAATTATTTTTCACTCTTTATAGATTCAGCAGACAATTGGTGTTTATTTTGTGGCATGTTCAATTGTATGATTTCCTTCTGCTTGTGTTCTCATTCTTGCAAAGTCCCACACTCAGAAAGAAATAAGCCTCCAAGTTTGCCAACGACTGTATTTATCTGGCCATGTTCTCCTCCACACTGATGCTTCTGTTGATATTGGTCAAGCCAGCCAGGGCGGCAGGCTACACAGCCTACACTCAGAGCCCTTGTGCTGGCTTGCCTGGGTTTAAGTTCTATGTCCTATCATTCTGTGCATTATTTATAAAAAGAGTTTGAAAATAATGGCCCAATAATATGGCAGTTATAAGTGTTAAATGAATTAAGGTAAGTAAAACTGTTAGAATACTGAAGTAAAAAATAATAATATGAAAGTATTTGCTAGCATTATTAACTGACATGGGTTTCTGGTATGTTTATGATTCCGGTGTGATCTTAGTCTTACTTCCTAAGCATTTAAATGACTTATGTGGCCCTCTTTTCTATCCTGGCATTGCTTGTGGTTCCCTTCACTGAACAATTCCCTTTATTGAGGCCAAGAAAAGTTCAGGGGGTTGTTGCAGGGAAAGAACAAGAAGATTCACCAAGAATAATCTCTCTCTGCTTCATTATCAGGCTGGCCTTTTTTCTGTCTTCCAATAGAGAAAATGGAAAGAGACATCCCAAGTCAAATTCAGTTATTTTATTTCCTCCATGAAAAGGAACATTTGTAGCAAAGATAAGGTGGAATGATTCCACCAGTATTTAAGAACACAATATAAGGCCGGGAGTTTGGCTCTGTGACTTAAGCGCCTGTCTGGCAGGCGCAAGGCTGTGAGTTCGATCCCCGGTGCCAAAAACAAAACAAAACAAAACAAAAAAGCAAGAAAACACAATATAAAACTTTGGCAGTATCTATATTACTCATTAGGAAACATGAACTAATGGAGGATTATCAAGATGTCTAAATTTAGCAGAGTTGCTATTTGAATGTATTTTTTTTACAATATAAAACTTTCTTTTCATTTACAAAATATAAATTCTTACAAAAGATGGAAAGAGTATAGCTCAGATATAAAACCAGCATCCCCTAAGCCATTCCCACTGTAGTCATTCTTCTGTTTCGGAAAACCAAAACTGTAGTAGCAAGAAAGTAAAACTGATTTGACAGAGTTTTTGAACAGATAGTACCTGGAGTGTTCTATAGACCAGATGTGTGTATGTCTGTGTGTTTAGGCTTCCGGTTGTATTTGTGCTTTTTAAGAGTATTTATCCTCATGTAGAGATGTATCTTCAGCAAGGGCTGTAGTGAGAAATATGGATACACACATAAGTAAAGCTTGATGTAGTCTTTTCTTCACAGAGAAGAATACCTAGAAAATATATAAAGAGACACAAGACTTAGGCATGGCAGTAAGTGGGTCATTTGAAAATAATTATTTTTGATTGTTCATCCTAATTTTAGTGCACTGTAAATGTATTTTAGATTAGTATTTTTAATTAAAGTAACTCCCATTTTTATTGTTAAATATAGGGCAAAATTTATTTTCCTTAATGTGGCACTAATATGCTGTTTACTAATTCTCTGGTTCTTTTATATTGATACTGAGTAGATGTGCCTGTGCCACCATTGACCTTGCACTTGAATTGTAAATGTTGAGCTACTGGTTCTAGATATAGGGTAGGTGCTCCTCTTTTATTGTTTCTCAGATGTTACTCCTTAGCTGTAACTTAACTCTAGAAAATTCTAACTCTAACATGAATAACAACAGAGAATATAGCCTATTTATTTTCTCATCATCATTTTCAATTTAAAAAGTGTCTACTTTGCTTGGCCCAAGTTGTTTCAGCGATACGAAGGTGTTCTGGAATGGCAATAAAACAACTGGAAAGTCCTTTGAGTGCACTTGAGGTAGACATTTTTCAATACCGTTTCTAACATAAATCTAGCATTTTCTGCCTTGTGCATGTGTGAAGGTGGGTAGAGTACAAATAACAATTTCAGAGACTTATAACCACATTCACGTAGGAAGAATTTTTCTTCTGTTTTCCAGAATTTAATGTTTCAGTCTGACATCAAAGAAGGGAGTGTCACTTAAAGAGCCAGTGGCTAACTAACAAAATATTGCTACTTATGTCCTTCAGAAAAATAAATTTCAAAAATGAGAATAATCGGTATTTCCAATTGAACATGAAATACAATCATTTAAAAGTATACCGTTGCTGGAGCTCATGTCAACAGAAGAGCAGAGATTATTAAACCTGTATTTAAGATCCAGATTTCCTAATATGCACAATATTTCTTCTAGGGAAACATGAATGATGGCCGTGTGATAGTGCTAAAGTGAGCGAATGTATAGTGACAATAAAAGTTGATGAGAATGAGGCTCACAGGGAGCCTCAGCAGGATATTCATCCACAGGACGTTGTTTAATATATTGACCATTTGGTACCATCTGTTGAACTCTATACTATAAAAACAGTACTATCCAGAACTCGACTTCTGTGAGCCAGGAATGGAAGATGTCTCTTAAAGGAATCATTTGACACAAGTCATTGAACAGCACAACCATCAGAAAGACAGAGGAATCTCTCTTGACCATTCCACACCACATTAATTTAAAATAGTCTGAGAAAATACAAGCCTAATTCATTCTCACGCACATATTACCCTCAACTTTACCTAGTAGAGAGGTTCATCCTGTGCAGGTAGTAAGTAGATGAAGGAAAAATAATAATGTGCACAGATGACTTGCGGAGTGTCTTGCTCACGTCTCTTCAGAAGCTTTTATAATACTACTTCAGCAGTGAGAGAAATCTTATTGGAAGTTCTGGATTCACCTTTGAAGGTGAATAACCAACATTGTTAGACTTCTTTCTTTAACTTGGGAATAATTCTTTTATGTTAAAAATAGCTAATAATTAGCAAACAAAGAAATCAAATGGAAGAGAAGAATCAAAATTAGCATTCAAAAATTGGAAAAATCTAGTTTTGATTGGAGGACTTTAAAAAGTTTTAATGGTGGTGTGTTTTTTCCTGGATTTTCATTATGAAAGTATATGTATGATAGTGATGATATGTGCATACTGATTTCAAAGTTTTGCAATATGCATGATATACAATAAACATTTGACAAATATCTAGTGATAGGAAAAGTGAAGGTCACAAACTCAAGCATTTTCCTGTAAGAATGTACAACATAAATAAACTTACTATTCCTTATATTATGGTAAATAATGGAAATATAATATTATATATCTATATTTATATAATTGAAGTAAGTTAGATGAAAATTATATTCATAATATTGACTTCATTAAAAAGCACAATTTTAATTTATTTCATCTAAGGAATTTACAAAGAAGAAAGCAGCATTTTATTTATAATGTGGAGAACAACATTAAATTTGCCTTTTCAAAAACCAGTCATTAGCAAATAACTGTTCTGTATTCCACCTACAATTTTAAGTAAAATCCTGAAAGAAAAAAAATGCCATATGATTAATAAATGTTAAGATTTGGGCTCCCACAAGATTTTTTTTCACATGGAGAATGTAGTTCTCTGAATTATACACATCACTAGTATCTCTAGTATATTCACACTGATTATCCTACTGTAAGAAAATGATGTCATCAATAAGAGAAGTATTTACCATGAAAAGGCTGTCTCTTTACTTTTCTTCAAAAGATATTTTAAACTCTTGATTTAACATTTAAAGGATTTTCAAAGCACATTAAAAATTACCAGGTCATTGGTAATAATATTAAGAAGAGATCTGTAAATACATGCATCCGTGCAAGAGAATGGTATTAAGAATATATCTGTAAAAATGTGTGTGTGTGTGTGTGTGTGTGTGTGTGAGAACAACTATGACATACTTAGTCAATGTTTCTTTCACCTTGTTTCTTATGTTTCTAAGGATAAGCATAGCCAACAAATGCTTTAATTGAGCCCTAATATAAACAGGTTTTTTTTTTTTTTAAATCATGCGTATATGATGCTGAAGTGAACTACAAAAGTATTTCCTTAAAAAAAGCCACAATATGGGTGGCAGTTCAGACTGTAGGCTCTGAAAAGCATCCACTCTAGAGTAGACAGGATCAATAATTGAGCTTCCAGGCTGAACTAAAATGAAAGTGGTTGTTTCATCACGGAGGACAGAAATTATATATTGGATTTGCATCAAGTAATTCATTATTACATAGCAGTAACCAAAGAAAATGGTGTATGAAGGCGAACCAGTGATAAGAAAGCCCAGTGAATGTTGATAGCATTACATTTTCTGAAGTAAATTTCAAAAGAATTCACAAGGGCTAACTGCCCATGATTAAAGTTGTCTCATAATACATATTATATGTAAAAATAAATTGCTCAAAAGAAATAACGAGATAAGTGTGAAATTCATAAAGTCTTGTCTACACACCTAGAGATATTTACAATTCAAAATTAATAAAAGAAGACAACTTTCCTCTTTAACAACTGAACTTATTTTTCAATGCAAACAATATGCAAATAGTGCAGGTAGTGTTCTAAGAATCATTTTCATTATTCTTCTCAGTTTTATAATTTCAAATGCAATATTTCAAATGCTATGACACAAACTGTAGTACTAATAACAAAACATTAGGGGTTGAATAAGGATTTTTTGAAAAGTGTTTAGTATGATGATGGGCATTTCCATTGTTTTTTCCCTCTTGTTTGTAAAATTTAATATTTAGTGTGCTTCTTATGCTTCTTTTTAAACTCTGGGGTAAAATTTTCAATTTAACATGGCATAAGTTTTGAGTGGCTAAGAAATTTAACCAATGTCACACAAACAGTAAGTGCTTCATCCATAACTATACTTGCCTTTCTTCTCAAACTAGATTGCTTTCATGTAGTTTCTATTACTGTTGAGCAGAAATAAATATTATTTATAAATGGAGAAAGGAAATGAAATAGGAACAGAAAGAAATGAAAATTATTGTATTATAAAAGAAAAACAATGTTGTAGGCTTTTGTTTTGGTTTCCAGTTGAGCCAAAGCATGTTGAAGAGAAAATTTTGGAAATGTATCATTTTGTTTGAATTTTCAGGAAATCTTTGATTCTCAAACAATACTAGAAATCATTCAGTGGTTGTAAAAGCACATTATGATCCTAACTATACAATAAAGAAAAAAACAAAATAAAAGCACATTATGATCCTAACTATACAATAAAGAAAAAAACAAAATAAAATTTTGAAAAAATATGACAACAAAATTTGTAAAAATAGTCTTAGTCTTTTCTCACACAAAGTTTCAAATCTGATTGGTAAATCAATCTTTGAAAAATAATTACAGATGCAAGGATAGCTCTATATGACACTGGGACCTAGATAGTGAAAACAGCTGGTTTAAGAATAACCTAGAGTGACTGACACTGGAGAACTCAAAGAAAAGATTGGAATCATGTACTGAAAAATGGAGGTATGTGTTTCAAGAACAATAAAATAAGGAGTTTGGAGCAAGTTACTATGACAAGTTCAAGAAGCACAATGAAACTGAAAACTAGAGCATGGTTGCAATTGTAACTTACATAATAAAAATAGTACTTTTTGTTTTTACACAAATAAAATTGAGGCTATGCAACCGAATAAATAAATATGTTTAGAAGCTGTTGCTTCCTTGTGTCAAAGAGTTCATAAATAATTATAATTAAGACAAAGTTTCTCAACACTTTAACCTCTGACAAGAATATTACCAGATAGTTACTTTAAATGAACTTTCTATCTTAATTGCAAATTTATCATTCAAGTTTATGTCCCATGAGTAATGCTTCTGTATAAAACTAATAAAATATCTTTTTGAAACTAAAAGACGATGAATAATCATGTTTATCACATTTTAGGGATTCATTAAGTAAACAGAATACATGTAATTATACTGAAATTATTAATTTGTAATACTGTATAGGTAAATTCCTATTAGTTTTTAATTTCTCAGGCCTCATTGAAAACTGGTTCCATTACTTTAAGCACTGATTAAAAATATATACCTTTAGGCATGACAGAAAGAGATGTCTCCATCACTCTTTAGGAGCTAGGCATGAAGTCACATGCTCATTTCACTAAAAAAATGTTTATAATATATAGTTTAATTTCTCATTTTCTTTAGTTTTCTAATATTAACTTTAGTTTGTTCTATAAGTCAAAGGGGCATATACTGACATTCTTTCATCCCTTTGTAGGACTGTATCAGTTAGAGTTTACTAGAGAAACAGATATAACACCAAATATACAACTGTATAAGAAATAACAGGATTGGCTTACAAAGGTCAGCCACAAGGTTGAACAAGAGAGTATGCAGAGGGTGTCTGCAAGCTGGAGGGGGAAGGGTCCAGCCTCAGGGCTGGAGCTCACTGCAGTGTCCTATGCAAGTCCGTATGAGGAGGCCGATGGGTCTACGATGGAACACTGAAGAATCTATGACGAAGACTGAAGAGTCTACGATGAAGGCTGGAGAGTCTAGGATGAAGCTGAACAGTCTATGCCAGAAGCCAGGTGAAGACGTCCAAGCTGAAGGCAAAGACTGGAGCTCCTCCGAAGAAGCAGCAATCAGTCCCTCCTCATTCACCTTTTATAGTATGCAGGCTGCTCCCCTGGGGTGGGTGTAGCTTCACAAACATCCTTGCCTTCCTTTGCACAGGATGAGGATACTTACAAAGTAAGAACCCTGGCTCCCCGCTGAGTCTCTCAGTTAAACTTCTGACTTTCTCAAATTGTAACAATGACCAGGTGTTAGGGTTTATACATTGTGTCAACTTGAGAAGTCTAGCAGCTTGATTAAGTAAGGCAGCAGCTCTACATCCTGGGGTGTAGAGCATAAGCAGTTACCTGGCCATTGTGTCAATTTGAGAAGGCCAAAAGTTTAGTTGAGAGACTCAGCAGGGAGCCAGGGTTCTTACTTTGCAAACATCCTCATCCTGTGCAAAGGAAGGCACGGATGTT
>RJWM01039482.1:0-16085 GCA_004363535.1 Dasyprocta punctata
GCTATTTTTTTATTTTTTATTTTTTGTTGTTGTTGTTCATCTTTTTGAGACAGGGCCTCGCTATGCAGTTCAGGCTGGCCTTGAACTCACTTTATAGCCCAGGCTGGTCTCAAACTCACGGTGATCCTCCTGCCTCAGCCTCCTGAGTGCTGGGATGACAGGTCTGCATCACCACGCCCGGCTGTTTTTTGATTTTCGAGGCAAAATCTCGCCCCGCAGTCCAGGCTTGCCTTGAGCTCCCCGTTATTCGGGGTTGGCCTCGAACTGGAGGACTCCCAGCGAGACCCCCCCTGCCTCTGCCCCGCAGGTCCCGGGGCGCGGCCCCGCCTCGCCGCAGCCGATGCCGCTGGGACTGGGGCGGCGGAAGAAGGCGCCGCCGCTGGTGGAGAATGAGGAGGCCGAGGCGGCGCGCGGCGGGCTGGGCGGCGAGCAGGGGCCCCTGGACGGGGTGGGCGCGGGGCTCCCCCAGGCCGGGCTGCCGCCCCCGCCGCCCGCGCTGCGCCCCCGCCTGGTCTTCCACACGCAGCTGGCGCACGGCAGCCCCACCGGCCGCATCGAGGGCTTCAGCAACGTGAAGGAGCTGTACGGGCGCATCGCCGAGGCCTTCCGCCTGCCGCCGGCCGAGGTGCGCTGCGGGGGCGGGGCCTGGGCCGGGTGGGGGGCGCCGAGCCCCGGGTCTGCAAGGGGAGCTCCCGGGGGGCCTTGGAGGCCTGCACCTCGGCAGACTGCGGGGGACCCCAGCCCTGGGCTGATGGGCGCCACCCCCAGTGAGGAGGTCAGATGGGGTTACGTGTCTCCGGCCAGGACCCCGGGGTCCACGGAGCAAGCCCCTGGGGCCGGGCCGGGCCCCCTCACGCACCCCACAAGCACTTCCCCGCCGGCTTCGTGGCTTGCACCGTCCCGAGGCCGAGGCAGGAAGGTCTCCCGCGCCCAGCCCCTGGCCGCGTCTCTGAGCATGGGGCCCGGGGGCGAGGCTGAGCGCGTGCCCCCCGCCCCCGCAGGTGATGTTCTGCACCCTCAACACCCACAAAGTGGACATGGACAGGCTGCTGGGCGGCCAGATCGGGCTGGAGGACTTCATCTTCGCCCACGTCAAGGGCCAGCGCAAGGAGGTGGAGGTGTTCAAGTCCGAGGACGCGCTGGGCCTGACCATCACGGACAACGGCGCGGGCTACGCCTTCATCAAGGTCCCCGGGGGCCCCGGGTCCGGGCGGGCGGGGGGCGGGAGGGGGACCCGGGCTCACGGCCCTCCCCCCGCAGCGCATCAAGGAGGACAGCGTGATCGACCACATCCAGCTCATCAGCGTGGGGGACATGATCGAGGCGATCAACGGGCAGAGCCTGCTGGGCTGCCGCCACTACGAGGTGGCGCAGCTGCTCAAGGAGCTGCCCCGCGGCCGCGCCTTCACGCTGCGGCTCACGGAGCCCCGCAAGGCCTTCGGTGAGCGCCTGGGGGCGCCCCGGCCCAGGACACCCGGAGGCTGCAGGGCCCGGACCCGCCAGCAGGTGGCGCCTTCGGGGCGGTGTGGGGGTCGGGGAGGGGTGCGGCTGCCGCCCCGCCTGCAGGGACGCTGGCCAGCCCCCAGCTCCGGGAAGCCTGGCTCGGCTGCCCCACGCCGGCCCCCTACTTTGCTGACTCCCGGGAATGGGTCCCAGGCCCTGGGGTTGCAGGCGGAGGACTAGGAGCTCATCGCTGTGACCCCCGCCGCTGGGACAGACCCGGGGACCGGTCCGGCCCCGCCCCACCTCTGGTCCTCTCCCCGATTCCCCTCCGCCCTTGGGCTGCAGGCGCCTGGAGAAGCTCTGAGGTTGCTGGGTGCTGTCCGGAGCCGGGTACCTGGGCACCCGACCGGGGCTTCAGTCAGGGTCCCTTCCCCCTGCCCCCCACAGACATGATCAGCCAGCGCTCGGCGGGCGGCCGCCCCGGCTCCGGCCCGCCACTGGGCACCGGCCGGGGGACCCTGCGGCTGCGCTCCCGGGGCCCCGCCACGGTGGAGGAGCTGGTGAGTGTCCCCCGCCCCTGCGCTTCCCTGGGGGGCTGTCTGCCCCGTGAGCTGTCTGTGTTCCCGTCCACCAAGCACTGCAGCCTTTCTGGGGCAAGCAGGCCTCAGTTTCCCCATTTGTGAAAAAGGGAATCATAATAGCAAATACCTTCCTGTCCCCATGGCCCTGAAGATCCAGTGAGGCTGGAAATCTGTGAGAAGCTCGGAGAAGGGCGGGTCAGTGAGGGTGCTTAGGCCGGCGCACGCTCCCAATGCCAGCTCCTGGGGAGGCTGAGACAGGACTGTACGTTCAAGGCCAGGCCGAACCTCGGGAGACCGTTTCAAAATAAAACATAAAAAGCTAAGGGTGGCCTTGGGGTGTGGTGGCTCAGGCCTGTCATCCCGGCACCCCGGGGGCTGAGGCAGGAGGATCGGTGCAAGTTTGAGGCCGGCCTGGGTTACATAAGTGAGTTCAAGGCCAGTGTGGACTACAAAGCCAGACCCTGTCTCAAAAAGACCAAAAAAGGAAACGGGATAAAAAGCTAAGGGGGGAGCTGAGAGGTGAAATGCCCCCGGGTTCATGTGACCCCCAATACTGCAAAAAACCTTCACGGGACGGCGGCCGTTGTGTGACCGCGACGTGCCTGCCCTTCCCCCCAGCCCTCGGCCTTTGAGGAGAAGGCCATCGAGAAGGTGGATGACTTGCTGGAGAGCTACATGGGGATCAGAGACACCGAGCTGGGTGAGTGGGCGCCCAGGGCCGAGGTGGCGGGCACCGTACGGACCCCGGCCCCCTCACCTCCATTCCCGTCCCGTCCGGTGCCCGTACAGCCGCCACCATGGTGGAGCTGGGAAAAGACAAAAGAAACCCGGACGAGCTGGCCGAGGCCCTGGACGAGCAGCTCGGCGACTTCGCCTTCCCGGACGAGTTCGTCTTTGACGTCTGGGGCGCGATCGGGGACGCCAAGGTTGGCCGCTACTAGGAACCTGCTGGACCTGTCAGTGACTGGGGCCTGGCCTTGCTGGAGCCCCCAGAGGGGACACCTGGCCGGGACCCCGTGCGTCCAGCTGGGGCTCGTGGCTGCGGCCCGGCGGTCAGAGGGTGGTGGGCAGCGGCGGCAGGGGGCCTGGCCCTGCCCGCTCCAGTTGGTACCACGGTCTCTCCGGATCCCGGCCTGGCTGGGGTGCCCGGCTCCCCTACCTCAGCTGGCTCAGGAGCCCAGGGAGGGCCCCGCACTGGCGGCCGCCACCCCCACTTTCTGCTGTCAGCTGCCAAATGGGTCCCGGTGTCCCCCCAGGGCCCGGGTTCCAGCTGGGGGTCGTGACCTGGTTTCCTGACCCCGGGAATGCGGGCTGGAGGGGGGGGTCCCCTCATCAAATGCAATAACCCCTCCCCTTCCCCTCCTGAGAGGAGCCCGACTTGGAGTCTGTTACCTCCGCCTTGGGGGAAGAGTTTGCTGTGAACCCCCAACCCCCCACCCGTCGCCCCGCCCTCCAGGCCCCCAGGAGGGGCGGCGGCGGCAGGGGCTTTTGTACCTGGATTTCTGTCTTGAACATAAACGATTGATCTGGGTCGGGACCTGTGTGGCTGGGTGTGGGGTGTGGGGTGCGGGATGCGGGGTGTGGGGTGGGCCCGGGCTGGGGAAGAACTCAGCAGCTGAAACCCATCTTCCTGGAGCGCCAAATTGAATTAGCAGCTGGCCCCCGGCCACCACCCCCCGCGCCGTCCTCCCCACCGGCTGCTGGCCCCCGGCCACCGGGTTCCAGGCAACGTGAGATTCCTGGTGACGGATGCTTCCTCTCCGACACCCTCGGCGTTGGGACGCCCTCGGGCCCCCGGGGAGTGGGTGCGGGGCCCTGCCCTGCGCCGCCATCGATCCAGCCTCAAGCGCACCCGTCCCCGCCCCCACCCCCAGCCGATGCCTGCAGTCGGGGTCCACGCGGGCGTCTGGGGGGCGCTGCCTCGGAGGGGACATAAACCCGGCCTTGTTTTGACAGCCCGGGACTGAGGGGATCAAGGACAGGGAGGGCGGGCCCCGGGCCAGACCTGCAGGGAAGGAGCGGGCACCCGCTTTCGGGGGGCCCCCGAGCCCGGGCCTGTGCTCACGGGTGGGGTGGGGGCCACGGTCGATGACTTGGGGCGTCCTCGGGCCCCAGGGGGCACCGAGTGTGCAGGGGACAGCTCTGGCGCGAGCGGGGTGGCTGGGAGGGGGACGGATGTGTGGTGAACAGGTCCAGCGAGGGTGGGGACCACTGTCCGTGTTCCGGGGTGCGGCAGGTGGCATCTCGAGGTGAGGGGTCCCACAGTGCCTGCTGCCCAGGGTGGTGGTGTTGGGGGAAGGGGCGTGGCTGGCTGGGTCTCGGGGTGTCCAGGTTTGTGGGTGACCTGTCCAGGGTGTGAGCATCTGAGCCTTGGTGCCAAAGGTACTGGGGTGTGGCCAGGTCTGGGGTGCAGTGGGTGACGCACTCCTGTCTGGGGTGGGCCGAGTGTACCCCTAATCTTCCGGTGTGCTGGTGGGGCTCCCGTATCCCCCAGTGCTTAAAGGGCCCAATGAAGGTCATTCCGGAGGAGCACATTTCAGGGTGTCGGGGGCCGCAGTGATCCCCAACGCTCTCCCGTGCCCGGGGGGTGACGGCGACACAGTGGTATCTCGGGGTCTCAGGGAGTGAGGCTGGGCAGGTGCCCCCCAAGGCTGCGATCTTGTGTCTCAGGGCCAGAGGTGAGGCCGCGGCTGTGTTGGGGTGCAGGCTGTGACTATACCTCGGCTGCTCTGCTGGGCACGGCACACCCCGGGGTAGGACGGGGCGCTGGCCTGGCCCCTGAGCCTCCCCACGCTGCCCTCTGGGTGTGGCCCAGGCCCTGTGGAAATAGCGGGCAGCTCCCGGCCCGTCTGGACCTCCCCGAACACTGCCGGCACCCACAAAGGCTGTCGGCACCGGGGTGGCGCTGTCCCCCGCCCCCCTGCGCCCCCGCCAAAGCCCTGCTGGGGGCCGCGCCGCCCCCCGCCGCCTCCCCAGCCCGCCCTGGGCGATGCTCATATTTTCCAGTGTTTAGATTTTATCCGCTTTATTAATGAGGCGGGCAAGAAGCCCGAGCCCCGGGGGCGGGGGGGGGGTCCCAGGGGCCAGGCCAGCTCCCCGGAGCCGCCTGGGAGACGCGGGGCGGCCCGGAGCACAGAGCGGGGGTCTCCGTCCCCGGGGCCCTGGAGGGCGGGCGCAGAGCGGCGAGGCCCGGAGGCCCAGGGCGCGGTGCAGGCGGCAGCGGAGCGGCCGGGAAGGGAGGAGAGGAGGCAGGCGGAGCGGCCGGGCCGGAGCCGGACGGGCGCAGTGGGCGCTGGCACCGGGGCCATGGGGGCCCGGCGTCGCCGGCAGCACCAGGTAAGAGGAGGGAAGGGCGGAGGGGACGAGAGGGCGCAGGGGACGGGGCCACCGCTGCCCATCTTCCCGCGTCCCCCCTTCTGCCCTGGCCCCAGGGGAGTTCGCCCCAGCCCCAGCCCGGGTGCCAGGGGAGGAGGGGCGCGTGTGCGCGTGTGTGGTCCTGGGCTGCCCGCGCCTCTGGGACCGGAGAAATGGGTGGCACGGCTGGAACCGCGGTGCATGGGCACGGAGAGGTGGTTTTGGGGACTCAGATGGCACCACGGACATCAGAAATGGGACCCCGAGGGCAGATGGCATGTAGTGCCAGCAGAGACGCGGCCACAGGGCTGGGAGGGGCAGACGGTCCTGGCAGGCACAGGCGGGTCCCGGGGAGAGATGGCTTCAGACAGCGCAGTAGCGCTGGGGGCGCTGAGCACAGGCCTGAAGGACAGGTGACATGGTGGCGGTCAGGCGTGGGGGTCCCCAGCATCACGGAGGGGTCAGGGTGAGCCGGAGATTCGCTGTGGGGTAAAAGCGGGAAGCAGGCCGGGCGTGGTGGCGCACGCCTGTCATCCCAGCACTGGGGAGGCTGAGGCAGGAGGATCGTTGTGAGCTTGAGAGCAGCCTGGGCTACGAAGTGAGCTCAAGGCCGGCCTGAACTGCATAGTGAGACCCTGTTTCAAAAAAAAAAAAAAACAAGCGGAGAGCGAGGGGCAGTTGGGTCCCTGAGGCCCCGAGTGAGGGCGGAGGTTTGAGGGTGGGGCTGGGGGAGCTGAAGTCGTGGGCACCCTGGGGACCCTGTGGGCAGACAGCGCGGTGAGAGGCTGGGGAGCACCCGTCACTCCGAGTCACAGGGACAGCGGGGTCTGACGGCCTGGCGGCCTGGGGGTGGGGCAGCCCCGAGCCCCCCGCCGGCCTCACCACGCCCTCCTCCCCTACGCAGCCCTCCCGGCACCTGACATGAGCCCCTGCGGGCCTGCGAACTCCAGCCTGCCCGGCGAGGCGAGCGCGTGTGGGGCGCCCGGGGTCCCCAACGCGTCGGCGGCGGCGCCATTGGGGGTCCCCAGCGGGTCCCCGGCGCTGCCCATCTTCTCCATGACGCTGGGCGCCGTGTCCAACGTGCTGGCCCTGGCGCTGCTGGCCCAGGCCGCGGGCCGACTCCGGCGCCGCCGCTCCGCCGCCACCTTCCTGCTGTTCGTCGCCAGCCTGCTGGCCTCGGACCTGGCGGGCCACGTGATCCCGGGCGCGCTGGTGCTGCGCCTGTACGCGGCGGGGCGCGCGCCGGCCGGGGGGACCTGCCACTTCCTGGGCGGCTGCATGGTCTTCTTCGGGCTGTGCCCGCTGCTGCTGGGCTGCGGCATGGCGGTGGAGCGCTGCGTGGGCCTCACGCGCCCGCTGCTGCACGCGGCGCGCGTGTCGGTGGCCCGGGCGCGCGCGGCGCTGGCCGCGCTGGCCGCACTGGCCCTGGCCGTGGCGCTGCTGCCACTGGCGCGCGTGGGGCGCTACGAGCCGCAGTACCCGGGCACCTGGTGCTTCATCGGCCTCGGCCCGCCCCGGGGCTGGCGCCAGGCGCTGCTCGCGGGCCTCTTCGCCGGCCTCGGCCTGGCCGCGCTCCTCGCCGCGCTCGTGTGCAACTCGCTCAGCGGCCTGGCTCTGCTGCGCGCGCGCTGGCGCCGCCACCGCTCCCGACGGCTCCCCGAGCTCGCGAGCCCCGACGGACACCGGCGCTGGGCCCCGCGCTCGGGCTCCGCCTCGTCCGCCTCCTCCATCGCCTCGGGCTCCGCCACCCTGCGCAGCTCCCGGGGCGGCGGCGGCTCGGCGCGCAGGAGCCGCGCGCACGACGTGGAGATGGTGGGGCAGCTCGTGGGCATCATGGTGGTGTCCTGCATCTGCTGGAGCCCCCTGCTGGTGAGCCGGCCGCCCCTCCCGCGGGCCTCCGGAGCGCCCCGCCCCCCCACGCCCTCCTGGCCCCTCCTGCTCTTCCCCCTTCTGTCCTGCATGCTTTTTTTTGCGGGGGTGGGGGGGTGTCTTTTGAGACAGGGTCTGCCTACGCAGTTCAGGCTGGCCTTGAGCTCACTTTGTAGCCCGTTCTGGTCTCGAACTTACAAACGATTCTCCTGCCTCAGCCTCCCGAGTGCTGGGATGACAGGAGTGCGCCATCGCGCCCGGCTGGCCGGCACGCTTCTTTCCTTTCTGGCAGCAGCCCCCGCCCCCCCGCCCGGCCCGTGCAGCCCCCCGACGCCGCTGTCCCCACAGGTGCTGGTGGTGCTGGCCATCGGGGGCTGGAGCCCCAGCGCCCTGCAGCGCCCGCTCTTCCTGGCCGTGCGGCTGGCCTCCTGGAACCAGATCCTGGACCCCTGGGTGTACATCCTGCTCCGCCAGGCGGTGCTGCGCCAGCTGCTTCGTCTGCTCCCCGCCAGGGCCGGTGCCCAGGGCGGTGCCACTGAGCTGGGCCCGGCCAAGGGCACGTGGGAGGCCAGCTCCCTGCGCAGCTCCCGGCACAGTGGCCTGGGCCACTGATGACCCCTGGCCGGTCCAACTGCAGGGCCTCGCAGGACGCGCTGGGCCGGACGCCAACGCTCTGGGGGGCGCTGGAGTCCCCGCGGACTCCTCGGCTCACGGGGGCCCCAAGCTCGCCCGATGCCCGGCGCCCACCCCTCGCGCACCGTGCTGGAGACCCCGACCCTCTCCCTGCAGCGAACCCCACCGCAGCCCCGCTCCAAGCACGAGAAGGCACGGAGGCTGCAGGGACGGGGCGAACCCCAAAGGGCTTTTTTTTAAAAACTAAGAACCCCGGGCGGGCAGGCGGGCGGGCGGGCAGCATGGGTGCTAGCAGCTCCCGGGCACGAAGTCGAAGTCCCGGAAAAAGGCCTGCTCGGCGGCCGAGAGGGGCCGCGCGTCCCGGGGCAGGCTCAGCGTGGGCGCCTCGCCCGTGAACTCCTCGTCGAAGTTGCTGACGTCCGTGCGCCCCGTGAGCTGGGGCACGAAGGGCGGGGGCAGGCGGCGGGCCAGGAGCGCGTCCCAGCCCAGGGTCTGCGGAGAGGAGAGGGGCGGGCGGAGGGGAGGCTGAGGCGGGCGCGCCCGGGTTGGGCACCGGGGTGGGGGTGGGGGTGGGGTGCCGGTGGTCAGTGCGCCCCAGCTCGGAGGGAGGTGGGTACAGGACGGGAGGCAAGCAGGGTTCCTGGGGTGCAGCCAGGCCGGCAGCGGGAAGCCCTGGGCCCTGGGTGGAGAAAGGGGGCGCCCGCGGCAGCTGGGGCTCACCCTGAAGAAGGGCTGCTTCTTCACGTCCTCGGCGTCGCGCTCGCCGGAGCCCAGCCTCCGCTCGGGGTTCCTCCGCAGCAGCTGCACGGGGCACGGGTCAGGGGCCGCGCTGCCGGCCCGGCGCCCCCCGCGTGTCCCCCCGCCGCCCGGGCCTCACCCTGCGCATGATGCCGATGGCTTCGGCCGACAGGAAGCGCGGGTAGCGCACCTCGTCGTTCACGATGCTGTCGAACACCTCCTCCTCGTCGTCCCCCGGGAACGGGGACTGGGGACAGGCGGGGCCCGGGTGAGCGCTGCGCCCCCGCCCCACCCCGGAGCGGCTCGGGCAGGGACCCCGCCGACACTCACCTCCCCCACCAGCATCTCGTACAGCAGCACGCCCAGCCCCCACCAGTCCACGGCGCGCGTGTAGGACGTGTCCGTCAGCACCTCGGGGGCCAGGAACTCGGGGGTCCCGCAGAACGTGCTGGTCCGGTCGCCGTAGCCCATGCCTGGGGCGGCAGGGCCGAGTGAGCTCATGGGGCTGCGGCTGTGGGGACCCCGGGAGTCTGGCCGCGCCCCCACCCCCGTCCCGCCCCCAGGGGCCCCGGGAGCCTGGCCCCGCCCCCCAGGGGCCCGGGCCCCAGCGCCCACCCTCCTTGCAGAGGCCGAAGTCGGCGATCTTGACGTAGCCCTCGGTGTCCAGGAGCAGGTTGTCCAGCTTCAGGTCCCTGGGGGGCGGGGGGCGGGGGGCGTGAGCGGGGCGGGGGCGGGGCCTGGCAGCCCCGGCCGGACCCCCCAGCGCGGGCTGGGCGCACCTGTACACGATCTTGTGCTCGTGGAGGAACTGCAGGCCCAGCACCACGCAGGCCGAGTAGAAGCTGCGGAGAGAGGCGAGGCGAGGGTCAGCGCTGCGGGAGGCTGAGGCAGGCGGGCCTGGGCGAGGCAGGCGGGCCTGGGCGGGCGGGGCGGGGCGGGGCGGGCGGGACTCACACGGCGCGAGGCTCGGAGAAGACGTCGCTGTGGATGTGCAGCATGAGGTCCCCGCCGGCCGAGTACTCCATCACGAAGCACACGTGCTCGGGCGTCTGGAAGCAGCCGAACAGGTTCACCAGGAAGGGGTGGCCCGCGCGGGTCACCGCCGCCAGGATCCGCTTCTCACACATCAGGCTGGGGCGGGCGGGGCAGAGGCCACGGCTGTGTCCCGCACCCCAGCCCCCAGCCCCTGCGGCGGCCGCGCCTCCATGCGACTTAGGCCAGGAGGATTTCTGAGCTGCCTGCGGGTGGGGCACCCAGAATCCACCCGGCGCCCCAACAGCGCCCCTCCGCTTTCCACCGGGGAAATGTCGGGGAAGACCGAGGACCCAGGCCAGTGGGGCCCCCATCTCGCCGGCCAGGATGCCCACCGGGATGGGTCAGGACCGAGGAGAGCGGCCCAGGAAGCAGCATCTCCACCCCAGAGACCACACGTGAGGGAAACACCCGGATACAGCCGTGCCTGAAGCCGACACCCTGGGAGCCTTTTCTGATCCAGACCAATAAATTCCTTCATTGGTTTAAGCCTGAGTTGGGTTTCTGATTATTACAGAGGTCACAGGGAACCCTAGGAAAACCCCAGTCCCTCTCTGAGAACTGAGCATAGTTCGGAATTTTGGGGGGGGTCTTTTTGAGATAGGGTCTCGCTATGCAGTTCACGCTGGCCTTGAGCTCACTTTGTAGCCCAGGTTGGTCTCCAATTTGCAATGATCCTCCTGCCTCAGCCTCCACTGTGCTGGGATGACAGGCGCAAGCCACCAAACCTGGCTACATTTTTTTTTTTTTTTTTTTTTTGAGACATGCTCTCACTGAGTTACCCAGGCTGGTCTTAAACCTGTGACCCCCCGCTGCTTGGGCCTCCCAAACAGCAGGGACTACAGGTGTGTGCCACCCAGTCAGGCTGCACTGCCACCCGTGATGGCCAGAGTTCTCTCGCAGGGGAGTTGTGGCTTCCCCCAGATCTCCGAGCACACCTGGCAGAGGTAAGATTAGAACTCAGGACCCCTGGCACCAAAGTGGGGGCAGAGGAACGGTGCCATTAGGAGCACGGATCTGAGAGCCTGAGACCCTGGGTTCAAATCCTGGGCCTGGCTGTGTAAGGCTGGGAAAATCATTCAGCCTCTGCGCAGGGCACACACAGGGACGCTCAGCACTGAGTGGCCGGGGAACGGGCAGGTGGCTGGGCAATGGGGATGATCTCAAACACGGGCACAAGGGGACATCGCAGTCCCTGCGCTCCTGGAGAGGGGAGAGAGCAGGGCCTCACCTCTCCACCTCGTCCCGGGCCACAATGTCCCCCTTCTTCAGAGCCTTGATAGCAAAGAGCTCCCCGCTGGCCCGGAACTCAGACAGCAGCACCTGGACCGAGCGAGGGGGAGGTGGTCTCCAGGGTCGGTGCGGCCGGGGCGCCCCAACTCACAGCCCCCGACTCCGGGGCCCTCACCTTCCCGAAGTGACCCCGGCCCAGCACCGCCAGGAACTTGAAGTCCTCGAGCGTCAGAGGTGACTTCCTCAGAGAGCTACAGAGAGAGGCTGTGTGGGGCGGGGCTGGGACAGGGCCAGGGGCTGGGGTGCGGGGCTGAGCTGCGCGGGGCGTCACCTGCACAGGCCGGGGCCCGGGCTCTCCTGGGTCTCCGGCAGCTGCCTCGGGACGGTGGCCACTGCCTGGCTCGGGGACCCCTGCGGAGACAGGTCAGAGGGAGGGCTCGAGACACCACACGCGGCCAGCCCCGGGGCCAGGGACCTCCGTCCTCCCTCCCTCTTGCTGCCCCTGGACCACATCCCAGACTGCTCTCCCCCAAGAGACCCCCACCCACACATCTGTGTGAGCCCCCGCTTAAGCCTCTCTCCAAATATTACCTTTGCCAGGGGTCACCTGATCACCAGATCAGATGCCCTCTTAACAGTCCCTGTCTTTAGCAAGGTGTAGTGGCACACGCATAAACTCAGCACTCAGGAGGCTGAAGCAGGAGGATCGCTGCAAATTTGAGGTCAGCCTGGGCTACACGGTGAGTTAAAGGCCAGCCTGACTATCTAGCAAGACCCTGTCTCAAAAAGAAAAACAAAAAACCATCTGTTCTTCCTCACAAACATACTTTAAATCCCAAGTATGTTTTTTTTTTTTTTTCTTTTGGTACCAGGGATCGAACTCACAACCTCCTGCCTGCCAGGAAGGTGCTTACGCCACTGAGCTAAATTCCCGGCCCTATTTTTTCAGACAGGTTCTCACTATGCAGTTCAGGCTGGTCTTGAACTCACTTTGTAGCCCAGGCTGGTCTCGAACTCACAATGATTCTCCTACCTCAGCCTCTTGAGTGCTGGGATTAAAGGCATGGGCCACCACGCCCGGCTCCAAACGTTTTATGTTTCACTCTACATATGTTAATATATACGCACGTAGCCGGGTGCGGTGGTGCACACCTTCAATCCCAGCACTCGGGAGGCTGAGGTAGGAGGAGCCTTGTGAGTTTGAGGCCCACTTGGGCTACAACGCCAGCGTAAGGCCGGCCTGAGCTACATAGTGCGACCCTGCCTCAAAAAAAGAAAAAAAAACTAGGGCCGGGAGTTTGGCTCGTGGCTTAAGCGCCTGTCTGGCAGGCGTGAGGCTGTGAGTTCAACCCCGGTGCTGCAAAAAAACAAACAAACAAACAAACAAACAAATTATATATATATATGCATGTAGCACTGGAACTTGAACACAGTGTCTTTACTGCTAAGTGACATCCCCACCTTGTTTCCTGACACAAAATTTTACTAAATGTACCAGGAACTACTCAGACTTGTGATTCTCCTGCTTCAGCCTCCTGAAGTACTCAAATTACAGGCCCATAATTTTTCGATACACAGCCTGGCTACCTAGTTCAAACTAGCCTTCAACTCACTACGTAGCCCGGGCTGGCCTCAAACTTGCAGCGATCCTCTTGCCTCAGCCTCCTGAGTGCTACGATTATAAGCATGCACCACCATACCTGACCACATATGACTTTAAAAACAGTTAGCCAGGCAGTACAGAGAAGGGTGCGGCCCTTCCAAGTTTTTTTCCTTTTTTCTGGTACTGAGCCTTTGCACCAAGCTGGATACCCAGTCTTTTTTTTTTTTTTTTTAAGATTTTGAAACAAGGTCTTCCCTGGTCTGGGCTCAAATTTGAGATCTTCCTGCCTCAGCCTCCCAGCATGCTGGGATTACAGGAATGTGCCATTATACTTCGCTCCAAACTCATTGTTTTTTTTTTTCAGTGCTGGAGATGAAACCCAGGGTTGAGGTTGAGCCTACAGCCTCTGAGCTCACATTTTTCCTTATAGCTGTTATTTTGTTGTTGTTCTTGTTGGTAGCAGAATTTGAACTCAGCACCCTGGGCTTGCCAGGCAGGCACTTCTGCCGCTGAGCTCCCGTTTGCCCAGGGTAGGAAGCTAGGGCCCCAGGGAGCTCCTGCTGGGCTCTGGCCGAGGGCCGGGCGCCAGGAGCCGGTGCTCACCAGGCTGGAGGTGCCGGACGGCGGCCCACAGGGGCTCTTGGGCGGGGAGCTGTCGGGGTCGGGGCCCAGGCTCAGCTTCTCCACGGACACATCCCTGGGCACAGGAGGGGACCGGGTGTGAGGGGGCGGCCCGAGCCAGCCAGAGCCGGTGGGCAGCGCAGCAGGGCCCCTCTTACCCCGCCGGCCGGGCCTCGGGTCCCGGCGAGGCCCCGGGGCTGAAGGAGCTGCTGGCGTTGGGGATCAGCCTGCGCACCAGCCGCACCCAGGTGGCCACATCGATGTTCAGCTGCCGGGCGCGCTGGACCGCCTTTCCTGGGGATGGGGCAGGCGTCACCCCGGGCCAGGGACGCCCTGCTGCCGACCCACCGCCCTGCCGCCCCACCTCGCCCTTCCACCCCTCACCTTGCTGCTTGGAGAAAATTTTCTTCTGCCGCCGGAGCCGGGGGATCCTCTCGATGACCGGGTTGTGGAAGGTGACCTGGGAGAGGGCCGCGAGTGTGGGTGAGGGCTCTGCTCCTCGGGGGCCCCCGGCACAGCCTTCGGGGGCCGAGGTGCACGCAGCCCTGAACCCTGCCCTGGCTGAGCTCGCCCGGAGCAGAGCCGCCTCGAGCCGCTGGGGTCAGTGGCGCACCCACACAATCCCGGCACAGCACTGGGGAGGCTGAGGCAGGAGGATTCCCCCAGAGGTGAAGGTCAGCCTGCGCTACACTGTGATATCAAGGCCAGCCTGCACTGCATAGCGACAGCCTAAAAAAAAAAAAAAAAAAAGAAAAGAAGAAAAAAAGGAAAACAAGAACCACCCGCCCCCAAGAAAGAGAGACGGGCCTCAGCCTCCCAGAGCTCTGGACGCCGCTGTCTGCTCCCAGCGTGCGCTTCCCACTGCGTGTGTGCCGCTTTACACAACTCGATGGTGCGGGGGAGGGGCTCTCGCTGAGCACACGCAGGCCCCATGGGGCGGGATTGGCAGAGAAAGGAAGGAAGGACCAAAAGGAGGAGAGGAGCCGGGCGTGGTAGTGCATGCCTGTGACCCCGGCACTCAGGAGGCTGAAGCAGGAGGATCCCGGGGAGTTAAAGGCTAACGGGAACTGGGCTACATAAGCAGGTGCGAGGCCAGCCTGCACCGAGTAGTGAGACCCTGTCTCAAAACACTAAACAAAACAAAGGGAACTCAAAGCCGGGCGTGGTGGCGCAGGCCTTCAATCCCAACACTCAGGAGGCTGAGGTAGGAGGAGCATTGTGAGTTCGAGGCCCACTTGGGCTACAACGTGAGTGCAAGGCTGGCCTGAGCTACACTGTGCGACCCTGACTCAAAGAACTAGGGCTGGGAGTTTGGCTCAGTGACTTATGCGCCTGTCTGGCAGGTGCGAGGTTGTGAGTTTGATCCCTAGTGCCACAAAAAAAAAAAAAAAAAAAGGGAATTCAAGTCCCGGTTCCTAAAAAAAAAAAAAAACAAAGGGAAGGAAGACAAGAAAGAAAAGGGAAGAGAGAGCCAGGTGTGGTGGCGCACGTCTTTAATCCCAGCACTTGAGAGGCTGAAGCAGGAGGATTCTTGTGAGCTCAAGGCCAGCCTGAACTGCATAGTGAGACCCTGCCTCAAAAAATAAGGCCAGGGATTTAGCTCAGTGGCCTAAGTGCTTGCCTGGCAGGCATGAGGCTGTGAATTCAATCCCCGGTACCAAAAAAAAAAAAAAAAAAAAAAGAAGAAAAGGAAGAGAGACAGAGATGTCTGTGTGCCCACTGTCCACTGAGCCCGGCCCAGCCAGAAAGGGTACTGAGGCCCGGGTTGTTCCTGCGGTTCCTGTCAGGGGAACATTTCTAATCATCGACACTGCAGGGCTTTGATGCTGCCCAACGTCCCCGGAGCCCAACTCCCAGAGGACACAGACCAGGGTGGGAGCCCGAGGGCCACCTGGCCCGACCCCACTGTGGGAGGCCGCGCTCTCCGCGGCGGCCCTGGGGGCAGTGGCCACATGTCGCCGTATTTTGTTTGAATATCTGGCCTGACCAAATTTTTGTGGTTTTTCTTTTCCTTTTTTCTTCCTCTCTGTTTGCTTGTCTGAGATATGGGATTGCTATCCAGCCCAGGCTGGCTTTGAACTCACAGCAATCCTCCTGCCTCAGCCTCGCAGAGAGCTCGGATGACAGCCTCAGGTCAGGACGCTGAGGACCGCCTGCCCCTGCAGGCAGGAGCCTCACACTGAGCCCCCGTGTCGCCTCGGCCGTGGCCCCGTGGCGCTGTGAGCCCGCTTCTTGCGGAGGCAGCGGCCCGCGCCGTACCTCGGCCAGCAGGGCCCCCTGCGGCTCCATGTCCAGCTGCACCGCGTGCCGCGCGTTGTCCAGGAAGTCCTCCAGCTTCAGGAACTTGAGGGCGCACAGGCCCCGCTGGTCCCGCCAGAAGACGGCCAGCTCCAGCTCCCGGGCCTGGGGAGAGACGGGGCAGGGTTGCCGGCACCCACCCTCCCGGAGCCCGCAACCACACAGCCCGGTCCCCCAGCCCCGCCAGGCGCGGCCTACCCGCTCCAGCTCCAAGGTGAAGGTCTGGTCCCACACGCTGGGCCCGCACGGCTTCCAGGACGTGCGCCCCACCACGGTGTTGTCCAGCTTCAGCACCGTGCTGACCTCACCTGCAGGGGACGCCGACAAAAGCAACGCGGGGCTGAGCCAGGCACAGGGGCACACGCCGTCCTGTCAGCCTCGCACTCAGGAGGCTGAGGCAGGAGGATCGCGAGTCCCAGCCAGCGCGATCTGGCCAACTCAGCCAGGCTGTCTTACAATAAAAAACTAGAAAGTAGCCGGTCGTGGTGGAGCACGCCTTTAATCCCAGCATTCAGGAGGCTGAGGTAGGAGGACTGTTGTGAGTTCGAGGCCGGCTTGGGCTACAACGCGAGCTCAAGATCGGCCTGAGCTACATAGTGCGACCCTGCCTCAAAAAACTAGGGCTGGGAGTTTGGCTCAGTGGCTTAAGAGCCTGTCTGTCAGGCCTGAGGTTTTGAGTT
>RJWM01039483.1:0-16083 GCA_004363535.1 Dasyprocta punctata
CTTTTTTTTTTTTTTTTTGGTACTGAGAATTGACCAGGGCCTTACTCATACTAGACAAGAACTCCCCACTGAGTTACTTCCTCACAGCTCTTTATACTATTTTTTGAGACATGGTCTAAGTTGCTCAGGCTGGCCTTGAACCCATGCCTTAGTCTCCAGAGTAGCTAGGATTACAGGCATCACCATGCTCATTCCAGAACCTATGCACAAATTACAGCCCCAGCCCATTTTTTTTATATTTTATTTTGAAACAAGCTCTTGCCAAGTGACTAAAATACCTGGGCTGGACTTGAACTTGAAATACTCCTGCCTCAGTTTCAGTACACTACCACACCCAGCTTCTTTAACAATCTTCTTGCCCTTTATTTCATTTTCTTGACTTAGCTAGGATTTCTAGACCTACTTTACAAAAGAGTGGTAAAGAGAGTTTCATTGTTCCTGGTCTTAGAGGGAAAGCTTTGAGTTTTTCTGGGTTAGGTGTGATGTCAGCTATAGAGTTTTTATAGATATTCTTTATCAAGTTAAGGAAATTCCTTCCTCTCTGTTCCTGACTTAATGTGAATTTTTTTTTCTTCCAAATTCATAGCAGATGGGTAAAACACTGACATCCTATCAAGGGAGGCATATCTCATGCATACAGCATGAACACCTAATTATTATGGTTGTGAAATGAAGGATTTTTATCATGAATGCATATCAGATTTGGTCAAGTATTTTTTCTAGATCCATTGATCTGACCATGTGATTTTCATTCCTTAGCCTGCTGATGTGATGAATTCTATTTGTTGCTTGTTTTTAATGCTCAATCAGTCTTCTATATCCAGGAAAAATGATGGTGTAAAAATTTATACATTTTTGGATTCAATTTCCTAACATCTTGTTGAGTTTTTTTGTATCCGTATTCATTATCTCAGGAGAGATAGAATAAGTTAGAAAGTATTCCCTCTGCTTATATTTTCTGAAAGTTATTATAGAGAACTGGTTTTAACTGATCTTCTTTAAATGTCTGGTAGAATTCATTATTAAATTCATCTGGTCCTAATGCCTTTTTTGGGGGACAGAGGGGTTGGGGACTCAGCCCAGAGCTTCACACTGAGCTTCATCACCAGCCCAGACTGGCCTTGAACATGCAGTCCTTCTGCCTTAGCCTTCTATATAACTGGGATTACAGGCATATGCCTTCAGCTCCAAGCATGGTGGCTCATGCCTGTAAACACAAGACTCTGGAGGCTGAGGCAGAAGGATCACAAATTCAAGCCCATACTGGACAATTTAGGAACTTACTGTAACCCTGTCACAAAAATTTTTTTAAAAAAATTAAAAAGGGCTGGAGATGTAGCTCGCTGCAAAGACCCTGAGTTCAATTCCCAGTATCACAAATAACTGGTCCACTGCATCTAGATTATATTCGTGGGTACAGAGCTATCATTCATAATATTCTTTTATTACCCACTCAATGTCAATGGGATATGTAATGATGAACCTTGTTATATTTCTGGTGTAATTTGTGTAATCTTTTTCCTTAACTTGGTTTAGAGGTTTATCAATTTTATTGAGATTTTCAAAGAACCAGTGTTTGGTTTTGTTGATTTCCTCTGATTTCCTGTATTCAACTTCATTGATTTCTGCCCCAAATTTTAGTGTTTGTTCAGCTTACTTGGAATTTAGCTTTCTCTTCCTTTTCTAGTTGCCTAAATGGAAGCTTAGATTATTGATATTAGATCCTTCTTCTTTCCTAATAACAAGCATTCAGTGTTATAACTTCCCTCTATGCACTGCTTCTTCAGTATCCCATAAATTATGATGTTATAATTTCATTTCCATTTAGTTCAAAATATTTTAAATTTCTCTTGAAATTTTTCTTTGATCCATGTGTGACTTGGAAGTGTGTTGTTTAATCTCTGCATATTTGAGGGTTTTCCATTTATCTTTCTGTTACTGGTTTCTAGCTGAATTCCACTGTGGTCTGAAGGCAGACACTGAACAATACTATTCTTTTAAATTTGTTATAGTGTGTTTTGTGGCCCAGAATATCATCTGTTTTGGTGAATGTTCCATGTCAGCCTGAGAAGAATGTGAATTCTGTTGTTTTTGGATGAAGTAGCTTGTAGATGTCAATTATATCCAATTGGTGAGTGGGATTGTTAAATTAAACTATGTCTTTACTGACTTTTTGTCTGCTGGATCTGTTCATTTCTGAAAGACTGGTGAAGTCTCCAACTATAACAGGGGGTTCACGTATCTCTCCTTTCAAGTCTATTGGCTTTTACCTCATATGTTTCATTCTTTGTGGCTAGGCACATGCACCTTAAGGAATGCTATGTCTTCTTGGAGTGTTGATCCCCTTATCATTATGTAATGCCCTTTTTAATCCTTGGTAGCTTTCTTTACTTTGTAATCTACCCTGAAATTAAATCAATTACTTCTGCTGTGATTTGTGTTAGCATGATAGGTTTTCCTCCATCTCTTTTCTTTTTTTTTTGTTTTGTTTTGTGGCACTGGGGATTGAACTCACAACTTCGCGACTGCCAGGCAGGCACTTAAGCCACTGAGCCAAACTCCCGGCCCTAGTTTTTCGAGGCAGGGTTGCACTATGTACCTCAGGCTGGCCTTGCACTCACATTGTAGCCCCAACCGGCCTCAAACTCACAACGCTCCTCCTACCTCAGCCTCCCGAGTGCTGGGATTAAAGGCGTGTGCCACCACACCCAGCTTCATTTAATTTATATTTAATTTTATATTTAGATTGTAGTTGTCTCACTTTTTTTCTTTTTTTAATTCCTGGCCTGGAACTTGATATACATATTAGTAGTAGAGCACTTCCCTGGCACCTGCAAGGCCCTGAAAAAAACTCCTGATCTAAAAATTCCAACATTTTTGCCTATATTTGAATCTGGTTCTGATGCCTGTTCAAGCCACTTCAAACTAGATTTAGTTTCATTTAGATTTTGCTTTTTGTATGTCATATAATTTGTGTTGAAAGACATGATGTACTGGATACAGGAATTGTGGTATAAGTGATGTGATAGTATGGTTGAGGTGTGGGTATCTCCCTTCAATCCTACCATTAGATCTTAATCTTTTAATCTTTTGGTTAACTTCTGCCTCTAGACTGTGAACTTCAAATTTCTCAGTTTCTCCCCTCTTGGTGACACAGCATAACTAGACAGAGCTAGAGGTAGGTTATTTTCCTTCCCTCCAATAAGTTAGGCCAGCAGTTTAGACTCTAGTGAAATAGCTTCTCCTCAGGGCCAGGCTTGCCAAGAATAGAATGCTCTGGTTTACTTTAAAATGCTTCCTTTTACCCTCCTCAGCTCCAAGCACGAGGATGTTTTTTCTCCCAGTATTTACTGGAAGGACCTGGTAGAGCTCCTAGAGGTAAAACCCAAGATGGTGAGCCGGAGGGACCAACGGCTGTGAACTCCTGGAGTTTTTAACTCAGGCTTGTCCACACTGAGTCTCCAGCGAGTCATCAACTACAGTTTAGATTTTCCTACCAGGATACTGCTTTCTGCACAGGAAACCAGGTTTCTGCTTGTAGATTTCTGCTCTAGTAAGTTGTGATTCTCTGAATCTGCTGGTCTCTCCAATGGGAGAAGGGGCTGGCTCTCCCTGTGATTTTCTCTTTCTCAGGGATCCAGAAGATTTTATTTTTCAGTTCAAATCTTTTTCTTGTTGCTAAGTCAGAGTGGTAACTTCTAAGCTCCTTACATGTTGGACTTGTTTTTAAATGGACTTTTTTCAAGTGTAATTTATATACAACAAAATATATCCAATTTTTAAGAGACCCATTCCGTGAGCATTGATAAACGTATAGGTTTGTATTTCCTGCGTTATTTTTTTTTTTTAAGTTTCCTGGGTGGTCTAGTATGCAGCCACGGTTGAGAACTGTTTTATCACTCTTTGTTACCTGCTGGCGTCTGGAAGCTACCAATTCTGAGTCATCCATATCTTTTGTTCTTGGATGTAAACACATTCCTCCTCAAGGGTCTGAAATTGCTGACTTCTAATGTCGTGAAATCAGGCTCAAAATGGAGATAGCAAATGTCTTTAGATGGTCAAGTAATTCATTTATTCTTCAAATATCTATTGACTCTGCACCCATTTTTCCATAACTGGCCCCTCCCACTGTAAGGGTCCCTTTCCCAGCAAAGGCAGCAGCCTCTTTTCTCAGGCCAGCTTTCTCAGCAAGCCCCTGGCATATCCTAACCTGCTCCCTGTGTCTCCAACCTCCTTCCTCTCCCTCTAAATCTCCTGTACCATTTAAAGCCCAATTCAAACCCCACCTCCTCTATGCTAGATTTCATTTCTTGTGAGCGGATTTCTGCACGCTGGGGAGAACATGTTAAGGGGATGCATCATTTCTGGTGTGTATATTCCGCCTGTGTGAGAACAGTATACCTCTCAGTACTGATTGGACAGGCCATGCTTCATGTCACCTGCAGCCCATGTGCACCACATAATCAAATGTTTATTGGCTGGACTTGAACTCACAGAACAAGAACACTGGCAAGGTCCAGGGCTACTATTGTGCTAACTTAGCAGCCATCAACACTAACCTTTTTCATTTTCTTCTCTCTCTAACTCAGTGTCTCTTTCCCATTTCTAGTCCTTCCTAGTGTTTTAAATTGTGGTTGTTTTGCAGTGATGAGATCAAACCAAGGGTCTCATGCATTCTAGCCAACTGCTTTATCACTGATCCACATCTCACCCCCTGTCCCCAGTATAATCTTTGACTTACCAGCAATGGGGCTAGAGGCATTCTGGTGATTGCTTAGGTATAGACTTCATCTGTTCACTACAGTATAAGTGTGTGTGTGTGTATGTGTGCGTGGAGACTGGGGATTGAACCCTGGGCCTTCACACTGAGCTCTACCCCTATCCCGTTACAAATGTTATATTATTTTCAAAAGAACAATGCACAGTAAAAATGAAAATGACCCTGTGAAAACTACTTTTCACTCAAAATTCTTTTTCTTTAACTATCTTATTTTTTATATACATATATAGATTTTCTTTCAGTTTGTCACACAAGTGCAACAATATGATGGTTATATATGTGTCACTTACTTAGGTCACTGATACATATATTTTCAAGGTGCATCCATTTAAGTACGAGAGTGTCTAGTTTATCATTCTTTATAGCTGAGTAGTATTTCATTATATAGAAATACCATATCTTTATCATCCATTCCTTAGTCGAAGGGCATTTAGGTTGTTTCCATGATCTGGCTATTATGAACTGTGCAGCAATAAACATAAATGCACATATATTGCTGTGGTATGATGTTTTTAGTTCTTTTGAGAAGATACCCAGAAGGGGAATAGCTGGGTCAAATGGGACCTCCAATCCTAGCTTTTTGAAGAATCTCCACACTGACTTCTTCAGTGGCTGCACCAGCCTGCATTCCTACCAACAGTGGAGAAGGGTTCCTTTTTCTCCACAGCCCCTCCAACATTTGTTACTGGTTGACTGCTTAATACTAGCCATGCTTTCTGGGGTGAGGCGGAATCTCAGTGTTGTTTTCATTTGCATCTCTCGAATGACCAGTGCTGTTGAACATTTTTTCATGTATTTATTTGTTGTTTGTACTTCTTCATCTGAAAAGTGTGCGTTCATCTCAGATGCCCATTTTTGGATTGGGTCTTTAAATCTTGGAGGACTGATATTTTTAAGTTCTTTATATGTTCTCGATAATAATCCTTTATCTGAGGGACAGCTGGCAAACATTTTCTCCCATATTATAGGTTGTCTCTTCATTCTGTTGGTGGTTTCTCTTGGTGTGCAAAAGCTTTTCAATAGGATGAGATACCATTTGTTGATTCTTTGCAATAGTTCCTGTGTAATCTGGCTTTTATTCATAAAATCTTTGCCTACACCAGTGTCTTCAAGAGATCTTCCAGCAGATTTAATGTTTTTGTTTTAATGTTGAGATATTTAATCCATTCAGATTTTAACTTAGTACATGGTGAAAGATATGGGTCCAGTTTTAATCTTTAGCATGTGGAAAGCCAGTTTTTCCAACACCGTTTATTAAAGAGGCTATTTTTCTTCCAATGAATGTGTTTGGCACCTTTGTCAAAGATAAGGTAGCTTACTGTGTCTGCAGTTGTTTCTGCATCTTCTAATCTATTTCACTGATCTTCGGGTCTGTCTTTTTGCCAGTACCACCCTGTCTTTATCACAGTAGCTTTATAGCATAATTTCAGGTCAGGAATTGTGATGTCCCGTCTTGTCTTTGTTGCCCAGGATCGCCTTTGCTATGCTAGGTCTCTTCTGGTTCCAGATGAATTTTAGGATTGTTTTCTCTCATTCTGTGAGGTACGCTATTGGAATTCTGATTGGGATTGCATTGAATCTGTATCGCAGCTTTGGAAGTATGGCCATTGTCACTATATTGATTCTTCCTACCCAAGAGCATGGGATATCCCTGCATTTTCTAATATCTTCTTCAATCTCCTTTTTCAGAGTACTATAGTTTTCAGTATAGAGGTCTTTTACATCTTTCATTAGATTGATTCCTAAGTATTTCATTTTTTTAGATGCTATTGTAAAAGTTATTGTTTCCTTGATTTCTCTCTCAGTGAGACTGTTATTCGTGTACAAGAAGGCTATTGATTTTTTAGTATTGACTTTGTAACCAGCTGCATTACTGAATCTGCTTATTAAATCTAGAAGTCTTTTGGTGGAATTTTTGGGATCTTCTAGGTAGAGTATCATGTCATCTGCAAATAATGCTAGTTTAACTTCTTCCTTTCCTATCTTTTTTCCTTTTATTTCTTTCTCTTGTCTAATGGCTCTGGCTAAAATTTCCAGGACTATGTTAAATAACAGTGGAGATGGTGGACATCCTTGTGTTGTTCCTGATTTTAGAGTGAAAGTTTTCAGTTTTTGTCCATTTAGTATGATGTTGGCTGTTGGTTTGTCATAGATGGCTTTTATCAGATTGAGATAGAGACCATCTATTCCAATTTCCTGTAAAGTTTTTATCCACCCTCACTTTTTAAAAAATTTTATTTTAAGTAGAGTCTCAAGTTGGTAAATTACCCAGCCCAGGCTCAAACTTGCAATCCTCCTGCCTCAGCCTCCCAGAGTGCTGACATTACAGGCCTATACACCCATACCCCAGCTTTTATTGCTTGTTTTTTTAAGAGAGAATATATATAAAATGTATTAAATGCTTAGGGCATGGAAACACCAGACTTTCTTCCTGCCTGTTTTAATTACTTTTCTCATTGCTGAGACAAAACACCTGACACCCAAAGTTAAAGGAGGAAAGGTTTATTTTTAGAGTTTGTAGAGGTTTCAATCCACAATCAGCTGGCTCCAAGGCAGGGTGGCATGGTAGACAGCCATTGCACAGGAGAAACAGTTCATGGTGGGTGGAAGGTAGCATAGCAAGTGAGTCAAGCAACCTTAGCAGCTTCTTTCTGCACCTTTTATAATCCATCTAGTGTATGGGGCTTAGGGTGGATGCCAAGCCAGTGTGATTCAAATATGCAGCCAGGCTAAGAACCACTGGGACATACGAAGGACTTCAAATCCTTAGCCTTGAGCCAGGGACATAGCTCAGTGGCACAGCACCTGCCTGGCAAACACAAGGTCCTGAGTCCAATTCCTAGTACTCCCCCCCCAAAAAAACCCTTAGCCTTTTCAGCTGAGGGTGATGGCCCCAGAGATAAGTATGGCCTGGGCTGCACCAAGACAACAGCAGCTCTGGTGCTAGGCATGGAGTACAGACAGGTACTTGGTATCTCTAACATCTCAGCCTGGGAGACCCTCACTGACAAAGTCAAGGCCAGCACCGCCGGGGGAAGGCAGGAGCAGGGAGAGTTGTTAACAGAGAAATGCTAAAAGCAAGGATTCCACTTACCCTACAAAATTGGGACCTTGTGTTCTTGCAGGTAGAGGGAAGATTAAAGGAGGTAACACATGAAAAGCAACCAGCACAGGATTCATTCTCCATAAATGTCAGCTTTTATGCTGATACAAGGCTTCAATATTCAAATTCTTTGCATGAAGGAGCAGCAAGTAAAATGAGTTCCATTTTACAGAAGTTTTGAGAGCTGAAGTAACTTTCCTGTCTCCCCACCTCCCAGCTGGCCTTCATGGCTAGCTCTTGTGCAAGTAGCTCACTCACCCTCTACCATGTAGGGTCACATGAAGATGTGAGCATTCAAATCTGACTGCAGACAGCTCACCACGAAACCCTGAACAAAGGGAGTCATCTCTGAACTTCTGCTTTATCTTCCATAAAATGGGAACCATATAAAGTTCCTACACCTCGTGGGATCACTATGAGTATTAAATGAAATCATATTTTTCAAATACACAAAAGTGGGTCTTGTTATCACAGCTGTCTGACCATACATATCTCCCTGTCTTATAATAACTGACTTGGTTTTCTCCTCCTTACTAGTGTCTAGACTGGTTTTCTCTAATTGTAAACTCCATTTTTAAATTATTTTTTAAAAAGAAATATATAAGCCGGGCATGGTGGCGCATGCCTTTAATCCCAGCACTCAGGAGGCTGAGGTAGGAAGAGCGTTGTGAGTTCAAGGCCAGCTTGGGCTACAACGTAAGTGCAAGGCCGGCCTAAGCTATACAGTGCAACCCTGCCTCAAAAAACCAGGGCTGGAGCCGGGCATGGTGGTGCATGCCTTTAATCCTAGCACTTGGGAGGTTGAGGTAGGAGAAGCGTTGTGAGTTCGAGGCCCGCTTGGGCTACAACACAAGCACAAGGCCAGCCTGCATTACACAGTGTGACCCTGTCTCAAAAAACTAGGGCCAAGAGTTTGGCTCAATGACTTAAGCACCTGTCTGGCAGGCGCAAAGTTGTGAGTTCGATCCCCGGTGCTGCAAAAAAAAAAAAAAAAAACAGGGCCGGGAGTTTGGCTTAGTGACTTAAGCGCCTGACACAGGCGCGAGGTTGTGAGTTCAATCCCCAGTGCCGCAAAAAAAAAAAAAAAAAGAAAGAAATATACATCTAGAAGCCGGGCGTGGTGGCGCACACCTTTAATCCCAGCACTCGGGAGGCTGAGGTAGGCGGAGCGTTGTGAGTTCGAGGCCGGCTTGGGCTACAACGCAAGCGTAAGGCCGGCCTGAGCTACATAGTGCGACCCTGCCTCAAAAAACCAGGGCTGGGTGTTTGGCTCAGTGCCTTAAGCGCCTGCCCTGGCAGGCGCGAGGTTGTGAGTTCAATCCCCGGTGCCGCCAAAAAAAAAAAAAAAAGAAATATACATCTAAATGATACATTGAAAGGTTTAAAGAATTAACATCTGTGTACTCATCTCTCTGCTTATGAAATAGACATAATCAATTCCTTTGAAAACCTTTGTATCTCTCTTCAGTCATAGCCCTATCTCTCTCCCTCAACTGCACTCCCAAGCTTTGTTCCTTGAAAGTTACCTTGCATTGTTATTTTTTGTGATGAGGATGGAATCAGGACCTTGCACATGCCAGACAAGTGCTCTAAATGAACTAACCAGATATAAATGAATTCCAGTAACTATTTTTCATTTTTGTGTCCAGGAAATACTGAACTTTATAAGCACTGAGTAAACTGTGGACATTGTATAGTCCCATCGAATACTCAGCAGGGTGAGCACAGGAGTTCAGGCCAGCCTGGACAACATAGCGTGGCTGCATCTTAAAATAAATGAATAAATAAATGCTGGATACAAGAGGGGATGACTGTCTTAGCAGGACTAGGCCAAGTTTTTTACTTTCTGGCTATTTATCCTTGGGCAAAGTCCTCTGGGCCAAAAAGAGGGGGGCAGGTGGGGAGGACAATGAAGAGGGAAGAGGCTCAATGCTTCCCGGGTTCCCTTCCAGCTTAAGTCTCCAATAAAACTAGATGTTTCCTGGGGGTGGGATTGACTTTTTATACATGATATTGGAGAATATCAGTGATTCCTATGATGTTCATGGCTTACTAGGAGGTTTCAGGTGGGAAATCAAAAACTTCTCGAGCCCTTGGACAGCAACAGCCTAGAACTAGCCGCCTTGGACTATATAGATCCTCATCCCTTTAACCCCATGTATGATACAAATATTATCTCTTTTGCCATTTACTGTGTCAACAGGAAAAAGGTCAAAAAGCACTACATTAGATTATTAGCTTGGTGTTGAGTGGGAGGCTGGATGTAATTTATAAATCCAAGACAGTTACTTCCGCTCTCTTTTGGAGGCTTACCAGTCCTCTCTACAGGAAGCCAAATCAATACTTTCTAGTCTCCAAGTCACCTGAAAGTGGGAGACAGAGGATGAAAATACCTTCCTTTGTTCTGCAGTATGGAGGATAGAATCCAGGGCATTCACACTGAGCTACATCTCCAGGCTTTCTTATTTTAACCCAGGGTCTCAGTAAGTTGCTCAGTCAGGCCTTGAACTTGCAATACTACTCCCTCAGCCTCCCAAGGAATGGAGATTACTGGTATATACCACCATGCAGGAAAGGATGAAAATGTATCTTAACGGAAGAAGGACAAAGGAAGCCTGAAAGACACTAGTCTGACACTCCCTCTCCCCGCTCCCCCAGCCCACATACATACTCAATGCTAAGGAATGCCTGTCCAGGGTTTTCTCTGCAGTGGAGGCAGAAGCAGTGCCCCAGAGCATACCTGTAGGGCCATGTCCAAGGCTCCTGCAAGGAAACATAGACCTCCCCTGGTCACCCCAGTCCAGCTGCCTGGGCCCAGCTATGCTGTTGGCAAGAAGTCTCCAGGTCTAAAATTAGCCTGGCGCTCTCCACCCAGGCAGCTCCACCACTCGCTTGCTCTGGCAGACTGGGCCCTGCGGTGAGGTAATGACTGGGATAATGACTGGTAGTGTCTGCTCTGCCCCAGGCAAGGAGGGGTCCGGTGATGGCGAGCAAAGCCACTCCATACTAGTCCTTTGGCTCTGCAAACACACTAGAGAAGCAGGGTGTCTGTTGCAGGAAGCCGGTTTTGCTTTGCTTCTGCTTTGCTCCACATCGGCATCCCTGGGGTACGCCTGACCTGGTCTTAACTCCAGGCACACGGAACAACAGAAAACAAGCTTACTGAGTGTTCCAGATGTGCCAGGTTTTCAGTTCATCCCCACAACCTCGTGAGGTCAGGATCATTAATCCCTTACACAGAGCACCACGGGATTGCTCATGAATTAGTTGACCTGAGTCGGTAAGCACAGGGGAAGGAATACAGGAACACAGCCCCCATCTTCTGCAGGGAAGTCTGTTTAATGGAGGGGGGCACTTCTGCATCTCCATGAGGCTTCCCTCTGCAAGGCAGAGCCCGTGACTCAGTAACTCCTACCTCTAGTGCCCTGGGCTTCTGAAGGTCTGGTCAGGAGGCCTGTGTCAGGAAGTGCCAAAACAAGCGGCCAATTCCTCAGCCCGTCCCTGGAAGAGGTCCTCCCACCTTGGGCTATGCACACAGCAGCATTTATGTGATGACTTCCCAGCAGGCAAGGGGAAATGGGGGCCAGGCCCTGGGCTGAGCACTGGTCCAGCTCAAAACTCAGAAGTAAGGAGAGTTATGGGAAAGATGACTGTGGTCATTAGGGCCTGTAAAATATATCCCCACCAAGTCAAGTCTCTCCAGCAAAAGGCTTCCCAGAGATCCTCTCTCCCATTACCCACAGCTCCTCCTCTCCCAGCCCGCACCTATGGAAATCCTCTTCTGTCCCCAGTGGGACAAAAGAAGGTATGAGTGGGGAAGGTGGAAGGCAGCCACTGCCTCAGGAGTAAGAGCTGGGTTCTCTCCACTGCACCCAACTCCTCATCCTGCTTGAATTGGGAAGGCAGGACTGTACAACTAGGAAGCAGCTGGAGCTGGACGTGGTGGTGTAAACTGAGCTATTCTGGAGACTGAGCAGAAGGATCACAGGTTTAATGAAGCCCAAGCTGGGCAATTTAGTGAGATTCTATCTTGAAAAAAAAAAAATTGGTACTGGGAATTGAACTCAGGACCTCGAGCTTGCCAGCCATCAAAATAAAATTTTTAAAAAGGCTGGGAAATAAACTCAGCACCAGAATGTTTCCCTAGCGTGTCTGAGGTCCTGGATTCAATTCCTAGTAGTTAAAAAAAAAAAAAATAGATTCCTTAGAATATGATTCCTTTCCTAGATCTCTCTATTCATTTTGTCCTCTTCGCTGGCTGATTGTGGACATCCAAGCCCCACACCCCACCCCAACACACACACACACACACACGTGTAAACTTTTCTGCTGCTCATGACCAGATTCTAAATTCCTGACCTCTACTCAGCTTTTTAGTCCAAAGAACACCAATTTCTCCATGCTCTAGGGGAGAGATCTGGGCAGGGTGGGTCAGCAACACCATCAAAGGCACAGCCATGAAACAGAATGCCCTCAGCAAGCATTAAGTTACTCCGGAGAGATTCTAGCATGTATCTTATGACCCGACACTCTGAACTTCTGAACCACCTTATATCCCTTCCCTAGTGCTGACAGAACACCTGTGACACTCCCAACTCCACAGTGACATGATGCGTAGGCCTAATGGGTTCTGTGCCAACTTCCTCCTATCTTGGTTTCTCCTCTCTAATAAAAGATGTGGAGGTGGAGGGAGAAGAGAGGTGGAACCTCTGACCCTAAAATGTGACCGAGGCTCTGATTTCCTAGGACAAAGGTCCTCTGAGACAACAAAGTACTGTTCTCCCTAACTGTCAACTCCTTCCCTCGCTGGTTCACAAAAATCCTCCAGCTGGGGAAGGTGTTCACTGCCCTGGTATTTGCCAAAACTTCTCAGCTACATAAAGGATCAGAAAAAAATGTAGAAAAATAATTTTTTGACAATTTTTTTTTCCTTTGAAAAATAAAAATGTTGCTAGAAGAAATACCTTCGGTGGAGTGGTTTTTCTCCTCCTGCCTCTCAGGCCTTCTAACTTCTAAGTATATCAAGTGTAATCGCTTTGCGCAAACCACATTATGTACAATATGTTTATTTTGCTAAACCAACTAAGAAAACTTTAGATTTTCAGAGGCTGCTAAAAATATTTCATGTTAAAATGTTTCCCTATAACTATCACAACACAGTTCCATTTCCCAGAAGTGGGAAATGGCTTTTTTCAATCAGCAAACACTGTGGGCAGGGTAGACCCATCTCTTTTTCTAAAGGTGGTAAATTCCACTTTCGGTTTGAAAACTTTTGCTTGATAAATACTTCCCCTTAACAGGTGGCATTTCCTCGGTAATATAATTAAAGCTTTACTCCTGTAGAATGTTCCTTATACAAATATTTATCCAGTCTTCATGCATCATAGCAAAACTAAATTCTTATTCAATGTGCTAAATCAAGCTTCAACATTATTTTTTACCTCCTCTCTGTAATCTTCCAAACATGATCTGAACTTATCTGTTACCATATCCCTGCAATTTTTCTTTAACTTGTTAGCCATTTCATCTTTTACCCTTACATAGAAGTACCAATAACGCATTTTTGCTTGCTAACTAGGACCAAGAATATGGAAATATCACCTCTTGTCAACTTGTATCTTTCTACAAAGAAGACAAAAGTGTAAATATATTGCTTTTTTTTTTCTTTTGTGGGGCATTGGGATAAAATCAGGGAGGTCTGAGCTACATCACTAGCCTACTCCCCTTAAAAAAAATTTTTTTTAATTTTGTGACAAAGTTTCACTATATTGCCCAAGTTGGCCTCATCCTCCTGCTTCAGCCTCCAGAGCAGCTGGACTATAAGTATGTGCCATCACCCATCTACAAAAGGGTTTCATAAATCATGTGTTCCAGGATTCCTCTGATTTAAAATCAACCTCAAGTTGGGTGTGTCAGCACCTGCCTATATTCCCAGCACTCTGTGAGGGCAAAGAGGATGGTGAGTTTGAGCCCAGCCTGGGCAGTTTAAGTAACTTTGTAAGATTTTGTCTCAAAATAATAAAATTTAAAAAGGATTGACAAGCCAGGCATTGTGGCACATGCCTGTAATCCCAGCACTCAGGAGGCTGAGGCAGGAGGATCGTTGAGAGTTTGAGACCAGCCTGGGCAACAAAGTGAGCTCAAGGACAGCCTGAACTACATAGTGAGACCCTGTCTCAAAAAGACAAAAAAATATAATTAATTAATTAAATAAAAAGGGTTGATAATGTAGCTCAATGTAAAGGCCCTGGATTCAACCCTTAGCGCCCCCAAAATAAAATAAATACAATCAACTTCACCTATTCATTTTTTACCGATCATGATTCCATCTGCCTTTTTATTTTTGTTTTAAAGATTCTTTCCACTGCAATGGGCTGTTCTCAGGATGGGCACCTGTAACCAGGGATCTGCTAGATGACGAATGTCAAGTCTTGGCTTGACCCTCCCAATTCGAGAATCCAAAATCAACAAGAACTTCTCTCTGCAGGTTACTCTCAACCACCAATATCAAAGCAGATGTCGTGACAGAAATTTCAGGAAACCCACACACAGATCACTCTCAATAGCAGCTGAGTTGGGAATACGATAAGCAGCAATAACTTCAGCTGGTTCACTGGTAAGAAAAGATAAATACGTAATCGCTGGGGCACAGCTCCACGGTACAGCACGTACTTACCAACCCTGTGTGAGGTGTGGTATTCACTCCCAAAAATAAAATAAAGTTCAAAATTACTTAAGAGAAAAAAAGAAGTATATTCAGCAAACAAAAAGGGAATGAGCAAGCCAGAGTGGTGAGTGGCAGGGATAGTATGAACAGCAGTCTCCACATCTGGAATCCTGAGCCCCATAATATAATGTGGACAAGCTGGGAGTGGTGGCGCACGCCTTTAATCCCAGCACTCAGGAGGCTGAGGTAGGTGGAGCGTTGTGAGTTCGAGGCCGGCTTGGGCTACAACACGAGCACAAGGCCGGCCTGAGCTACACAGTGCGTCCCTACCTCAAAAAACCAGGGCCGGGAATTTGGCTCAGTGACTTAAGTGCCTGTCTGTCAGGCGCGAGGTTGTGAGTTCAATTCCCAGTGCCGCAAAAAAGAAAATATATATATATATATATATATATATATATATATATATATATAATGTGGACAGACTGCCTAGAGTTCTTATGCCTCAAACTCTTCACTGGCAAAGCCAGGGGGCTGGGGGAACAGACTACATTTAAAAGGGCAATTTAAATCAGTCTGTAGTGACTGCCCAGTGAGCTGTATTGAGAAAGTCTGAGATTGCATCCGGGCTCAGTAAAAGAATTTCATGTTCTGTTGGAGATGTCTACATGGACCTAGAATAAGAAATGCAGTACCAATCTCTGATACCTGGGGCTGAGGGTTGTAGCTCATGGTAGACAGCGCACTTATGTGAGAGGCCCTGGGTTTGATCCGCAACAACAAAAACTTCTAAGCTCTATTCCTGTCCTAGGATTCTTTATGTCAGAGATAGCACCCTAGAACTAATCAAAAGACACACACAGGGACTTTAAAAGCCCACTAAATGAGCCGGGTGTAGTGGTGCATACCTTTAATCCCAGCACTCAGGAGGCTAAGGCAAGAGGATCGTTGTGAGTTTGAGGCCAGCCTGGGCTACAAAGTGAGTTCAAGGCCAGCCTGAACTGCATAGTGAGACCCTGTCTCAAAAAAATAGGGCTGGGGATTTCGCTCAGTGGCCTAAGCACCTGCCTGGCAAGTGTGAGGTTGTGAGTTCGACCCCCGGTACCAAAAAAAAAAAAAAAAGCCCACTAAATGATAACAAGAACCATAGCTAATGTTTATCAATCATTATGATGTATCATGAACTATTCTAAGTATTTTATATGTTATTTCACTTAATTGTCACAGTAGAAACCCAGTGAGGTAAGTACTATTAATAATCCCATTTATAAAAAAGGAACAGGATATCCTGAAGCTCAGTGAAGCCCAACTTACTAAGTATTTGAGCTGGAACCTAAACACAGGGAAACAGACTTCACAGTCTTGCTCCTGACCACAGTGCCTTGATGAAGAAAGGAAGAAAAGGGAAGCAAGAGACCAGCAGGTGGCACAGAGGGCCCTATGCAATGGCAGAGGCTAAGGCAGAGTATGGGGCGTGCTGACGCAGAGCTCCTGGTTACCCAGCAGCCTCTTTCAGGCACTAGGTCAGCATTTACA
>RJWM01039484.1:0-16086 GCA_004363535.1 Dasyprocta punctata
CTCATATTAATGATTTTAATGTCTTCCTGATAAATTTGCAATTCTATTATTATAAAACAGACTTCATGGGAAGTTTCTCCTCCAGAATGGTGAAGGAAGTGTCTCCTAAAATATACTCCTCCTAAAAACAACTAGAACACTGGCAAACTATGTTAAAATTAACCTTTTCAGACCTTTGGAAATTAACCAAAGACTTGAAACTACCCAAGGAGCTTTAATTCAAGGAAAAAAATTGTCTGAATCTCAACAGTAAGGTTGGGGTGCTTTCATTTGCCTTATTCCCAACCTCACGTATTCAAGTCCATCAGCCTTGAGAACCAGGGGACACTGGGCCCTGGTAGGTGTGGAAAACAGCTTAGTAGACAAGAGGAAAAGAAGGGCTGTGAGCTCCTAGAAAGCCTCATTTGGGAAGCACCACTACTATTGACCTGTCTTATAGCTCCCTAAAAAGTCCCGCTCACAGAGATTACCTTTGCCCCTATTTGGGGATTGCTCAATGAATAAAATCCTGTCCCCAGAGCATTTGTTGAGAAAAAAAAAGATTGCAATTGTTTAACATCCAGGATGCCTGAAATAGGAACAATAGTTGGGGCAAACATGAAGCCAGCCAAAAAATTTCAAAAGAAACTCTGAGATGCCTGCAAGTGGCTTTGCAAAGCTCTGCCCTGCCTCTGGGAATGTGCAAGGCCACGTATTCAGGCAGGAGAGCCACGTGCTGGACAGACCTGTGGAGGACCTCGCTTCTCCCCTGGCTGACCTTGGGGTGCTCTGCACCAGACACTGAGGGCTGAGGGAGACCACTAGCACTCGGCTCTGAGCACCTGAAGACTTCAATGATTCAGGCCATTTAAGGAAATCTGTGTGCTGCCTTCAGATGACCCAGCAATAGAGTAGCATTGCAGCCTGCACCCTTGGAGTGTAGACTGTAGAAAAGTCACTAAACCAACCGACGGAGCAACTCAGCAAACCAGGAGAGGGAGTGTAACCCATGCACACTAATTCCAATTAGTGACATTTGGTGACACGGAGTGAGTTCATAGTGTTATACAACTATCACCACCATCTGTTGAGTCTTCCCAAACTTTGCATCTTTGCAAACTCAAACTATGATGCTTTAAATTAACATAATAATTTTAAACTCCAGATGCTCACTAAAAAGTAACAAAAATACAGTAAAATAAAATTCACAAAGAATGAAATGGTATGATAGAATAATATTTAACACAAAGGAATGTAATAGTGGAGAAGACAACTAGTCTGTCTTCCAGGGGTCTGCATGACCTCCGTGGACTCCAGGAAGAGAAAGAGATGGGGCTCTCAGGAACCCGCTCTGCTAGGCCAGAGCAGCTCCAACCAGAAGACAACTAGTCTGCCTTCTGGGGGCCTGCACAACCAGCATGGACTCCAGGAAGAGAAACATGTGCCCCCAGTACACCTACAGGCGCACAGGGTAAGATTCAAGGACAAACCCCATCCCCCGCCCCGTAAAGCAGCCTGCTGGTTCGGAGGTCTGGCTAAATTGATAGCAACAACTAAAGTACATAAAACAACTAAATGCTAGCATTGTTTTGTTCATTTTGCAGGCCTGGGGCAGGCAGCCTGAGCATCTCTTTGGAAGATGACAGTACCAATGTAGCAAAAATAGGGGATTCTCTTCTGTCTTGTCTTTGAGGCCCATTATTGTTCTCATTATTTTGCTTTATTCTGATTAATTTTTTTGGCCTTATTTTATACTCTGTTTTTATTGGTTTTATTGTGTTTTTTTTGGTTTGATTTTACTATACCTGTTGGAATGGTCAACTATTCTGAAAATAGCAAGATATACTATAGTAGCTATTGTTTTCATAGTATCTTTCTTTGAAGTTCTGTACCAGTTCTACTGCTTTGTTTTGATTGAGTTTGTTCTGTTATGCTTTGTTGGATTTTACTATCTTTGAAATAAAAAAAATAAAATAAAAAGAAAGTAATAGTGGAGGGAGTATAGGAATAAAAAAGACAGAGATCTGAAATACAAAAGGAAAAAGGGAACTTAAATCTTGTAACTACATAAACATAGATAACCATTTTATGAAATAGGTAGATAGTGACAGAACAGATTTTAAAAAGCCAGTAAGCCAACTAGACCCTGCCTAAAGAGACATGCTTTAAGTTTAAAGATCAAAAATAGTTTGAAATAAAAGTATAGGAAAATTTATATCATACGAACTAACCACAAGAAAAATTAGCTACTCCTAGTTTTTTGAGGAATCTCTATACTCATTTCCACAGTGGTTGCACCGGTCTACACTCCCACCAACAGTGGAGAAGGGTTCATGCAAGCTAGATAACTATACTACTAATTCTCTCTTAGTTCATTAGAAAGAGTAGTTTGTGTTGTCATTGTTTGTCTGATTTTTTTATGCCTAGATTTCATAACTTGAAGAACTACTTCTAAGATAACAATATGTAATATATTAACTAGTATTGATTTCTTACTGTTCTTTTGGGGGGTTTTTTGTATGTTTGTTTTTGAAATTCTATATTACTTCTACTTTTTTGTTTTTTTTTTAAATAAAAAAAGAAAGATTGGCTACATAGTCATATACAAAGTACATTTTAAGACAAAAATTGTTACTAGTGACTAAGGAGAGCATTTCACAATTTTATATTTGTAAAAGTTCCAATTCATGAAGAAATCATAAAAATTATAAACTTATGTTCACCTAATAATAAAACCCCAAACACATGCAGCAAAACCTAAAGAAACTGAAAGAAGAAATAGATAGCACAACAGCACTAATTAGAGACACTGATACCTCACTGCAAAGAATGGAGAGGACAATAGATCAATGGGGAAACAGAAGAACTGACCACACTGCAGGTAAACTCAACCCAAGAACGACAGAACGCACATGCCAAGCGCCATGGGACATTCTCCAGTAGAGTACAGGTCAGCAAGGAAAAGCCTCAGTAATTGCTTAGGAGTGAAGTCATACCAAGTGCATTCTGCAATCACAGTGAAGTAAAACTAGAAACCACAGCAGAAGGACATTTAGGGAAGTTCACAATAATGTGACAACTAATGACACTATTCTATATAGCCAATGGATCAAAGAAGGATTTGCAGGGAAATTGGAAAATACACTGAGATGAATGAGAACAGAACCACAATATATCAACATTGATGGGACAGAGGTGAGGCCCATACTAGAAACCCTAAATCAATAACCAAACTTCCACCTTAAAAATTAGGAAAGACAAACAAATGAAACCCAGAATGCAGGAGAGAGAGGATACTGTCCATTAGCATGGAGATAAGTGAAACAGAGATTAACAACTCACTGAGAAAGTCAATTAAATCAAACGCTAATTCTTCAAAAGATCAATACAATTGAGAAAACTCCAGTTGCACTGACCAAAGCTACAAGAGGGAAGAATCAAATGACTAATATTAGGAATGAAAGAACATGACTGATGATTTTACAAAGTCATCAAAGAATACTGTGATGACTTTATGCCAAAAAATTAGATAATCTTGGTGAAATAGTAAAACCCCAGCAAGATATGCATTGTGGAAAATGACTGATGAAGAAATAGAAAATCTAAACAGCTCTTTAATGCATAAAGAGACAGATTAGTGACTAATCAACTTCTCCCAAACAAAAGCCAAGAACTAGATGACTTCTGTGGGGAATTTTACCAAATATCAGCAGACGAATTAATGGTCCTTCACAAACTTTTCTAAAATATATGAGAAGCATAGACTTTCTAGCTCCTTCTGTGAAGTTAATGCCATCATGAGGCTAAAAGCAAATAAAGATACTGAAACAAAATAAAACTATAGGCTAAGTTATCGGGCGAATATAGTCACAACAATTCTCAACAAAATTCAGCTAACAAAATCCAGCAACACAGAGAAAAAAATTGTATACTTTCTCTCTCTCCAGAAAACAAAATTAGGCTCCGATAAGAGTTGCACTTGAGGGCATATAAAAACGGCTAACAGATCCCTTAAGTAACCACTATGTGTCAGACGCACGCATGAGTGTATTTCATTCTCAAAATCAGCTAGTGGGTAGGAGCTATTATCATTCCCACCAACCGGCATGGTCAGGTAACTTTCATCTTTAGCTTGCTGATAGGATGACTGATAGTCCTTGACCTATTCAATGTTAAATATTCCTGGGTCTATCCCATTTGATCATGGCTTAGAATTCTTTATTACTTTTTACTTGCTTTGGTAGTTGCAGCCTTTGAAGAATTTGTTCAGCCCTTGTAACTGTTGGTATTCATGAGTGTGAAAGCATGTGTAACCTTGTCTCTTCAGTGACTAGCAGTGTAGGGACAGTCTCAGTTTTTTCTTCTTTTATGCTGATATTGATGGTTTGTGTCCTCTCTGTAATTTTGTCAGAGACCTCTTTATTTTATTGATTGAAGAAGGAACCTTTTGTTTCTTCGACGGTCTTTTATGCATTTTGTTCTTATTTTCGCTGGTTCCTTCTTCTCTTTGCTTTGGACATACATTGCTCTTCTTTTCCTGGTTTCTTGAAGTGGAAACTCAAGGTGAGACACTCCTGGTTGCTAATGAAGGTGCACAGTGTTATAAATACCTCTTCCCACTCTGGCTCTAGCCCATGTACTTCACTCTGTTGTGTTCCCATTCTTCTCCACTTGCTTGTCTTTAATTTCATTGGAAACTTTCTCTTAGAGCCATGTGGTCGTTGGGAATGTGTTATTTAACATCCACACTTAGAGATTTTCCTGTTGTCTTTGTTAATTACTTCTAGTTGGACTCCACTGTCATGGGACAACACATTTTCTGTATGACTTTTTTTTTAATTTCTTGTGATTCGTTTTGTGACTCAGGGATGTGTTACTAATGGTTTCAATGACGGCTTCTGTGACATTGGGAGCTCTGAGTCCATCTGTGGGCAGCTCAGGTCTTCTCTAAGCTGATGGATTTTCTGTAGACAGGGATGGAGATGTCAAAACATCTGGGTACTTTGGCTCCATCAGGGCTGGTTTCACATGTTTTAGGGCTTTTCCTTTAGAACATACTCACTTAGACTTCTGGATTTATAAATCATTTATCGTTATATAATGTCCCTCTGTCCTCCTGTATTATTCTTTCTTTTTCTTTGAAGAGTATTTTGCCAAATATTAACATAGTAGCTTCTTTTTACAAAATAATGTTTGCATGTTTCATTTCTTTTACCCTTTTTTTCAGCTTACCCATGGCACTGAGTTTAAGTGACTTTCTTAAGTACATGACTGGGTGGTGATTTTTGTTCCCCTGCCAACCTCTGTCTTTCGATTGGTACATGGAAATCATTTAAATTTAAGACAATTGTAGGTACATTAACACTGAAGTCTGCCACTTTATTTTTGCTTTCTATCTGTCTTCTGTAGCTCCTGTTTCCTTCCCCTTGCCTTTCCGTGGGTTACATGAGCATTTGTTAGGATTGCATTTTGATTTGTTCACAGTGACTTTCAGTCGAAATTTGTGTGGTTTCTCTGGAATCACAGGCACACATGTGACATTTAGCCACCCACTGGTGGCCTTGTGCCCCCTCCTGTCCCTCCTCGCCCGCCATCCTCCACCTCAGATGAATGTGGAACGTCCATGTGAGGTCTTCTATCTTCCCACCATGTCTCGGGTGGCAGACAGTGACTGATAATTCTTATATTTAATCATCAGATAAGGTGTCCAAGTCTCTCCCGGAGGAAGGCAGCTTCTGTGGGTGCAGGGTCTCTGCTTCGCTGTCATCCATCTGCCCTCGCAGCACTGCCAGAACCCACCCAATGTTACTTCCTTGTGTCTGAAGACCTTCAGCCAGGCTTTACAGGTGGGTCTGCTAAAAACGAATCCTTTCAGATTTCTTCCATCTCGGAATGCTTCTATTTCCTGTGTATTTCTGAAGGGTAACTCTATGTACACATGTTGTGCTTATTTCTTTTCTTTCTTTCAGGACTCAGGAAATAGCTGGCACCTCCTCTGACCTCTGCTGAGCTGCCGTTTTCCTGTGTGTGATGTTGCTGGTTTCTCTCTGCTTTCTAGGTTTTTCTCTGTGTTTAGCTTTCAGAGTTTGATTACAATGTGTCTTGGTCCAGACTTCCTTGGGTTTGCCCCATTTCTAGTTTGCATAGTTTGGATCTAAGACTTTGTGGCTTCTTGATATTCTGTTGTGTTTGGTCATGATTTTCCCAGTCTTTCAGCCCCACTCCGGTCTTCTTTCACACCATGAATATCTAGTCTGCTCTACCTGTCCCATGGATCTCTGAGGTCTGGTCCTTTTGTCCGGCTTGTTCTTCTCTCTCCATTGGGCTGGGTGAGCACCCCTGTCCTCGCCCACTGACTCTGCACTCTGCCATGGCTTCTGTGCCACTGAGCAAATCAGCCAGCTCTTAAAATCTCCACTATCATCCTTTTGAGTCCTATAATTTCATTTGGATTTTTTCAGTGACTTCTGTTTCTTTATTGAGAGTCCATAGCATTTAAGATTTGTCCCTGGTTACTGAAGCATCTCTACAACTGCTGCTTTAAAAGCCCTGTCAGCATCTAGTTCTTCTTGGTGTCCACAAGATGTTTATTCTTTTCTGTTTCAAGTTGCAATTTTCCTGGCTCTTGGTATTATGGGTGATTTTTTATATTCTGGAATTTGGTCTGCTATAGTAGGAGACTTAATGTCCTTTGAAGTCACCCTGCTTGGTTCACGTAGGGTGCAGGCCCCGCAGCAGCAGAGTTCCCAGAGTCTTCATGTCATCTGGTCTCCTCGCCCATCTGCTGCTCCAGGCCCCTGCTGTCATCTGCTGCTCCAGGCCCCTGCTGGCTCCTGCCTGAGATAATGCAAGGGGTGTCCTCAGGCCAAGTCGGGGGCCTCTGGGTGGGAAGCCATAGGGTGAGAACCTACTGTCGCCCCAGCTACTTCTGACAGGAAGAGAGATGGCATCAGGCCTGCAGGAACAGGGGCCCCTGGGCCAGCTATTTTTCAAGTCTGTTGCCTCTGGCCTCTGGGTGTATGGGCGGGGGACAGTCCCAGATCCTCAGGCCCATGATGTCCCCTGAGTCAGGTGCCTGCTGCACATGGGTATCTTGCTGTAGTTCCATCTGTCACTGGGTGTCTCTGGGCGGGGAAGGGGTCTCCTCTGGTGGAACAGAGCTCTTCCTGCACAGGTCCCTTGGGCAGCCAGACTGTTGGGACAGTCACCACCACCCCCAGCAGCCTCAGCACCCCTAGGCAGGCTCCCCAGCTTAGCAGGGAAGGAGGACTGCTGGTTCCAACAGACTCCGCATCTTCCATCCTGGCCACCTGTGTCACTCCTGATGACCAGGGAGGAGCAAGCCACCTCTGGGTCCACAAGTGTGCACTTCCTGTGTCAGGTGACAGGGGAAGAACCCTGCAGCACAGCTGCTCCTCCAGGCCAGGGCCCCACCCCTGCGTGCCCCCTCCCTGCCCCCTTGCAGAGTCCCCTGTGACATCACTGGGCCTTGGGCAAGGTTGACAGTTTCACCTATCAGGGGTTTCTGGACCTTTGGGAGTCATGTGATGATGACCTGCTGAGACACAGGGAGGTCTGCTGGGCCTGGAGTTCTGAGTGTGGGGGTCTCTCAGCTCGTCTTTGTGCTGTCATTGGTCATATCTGTCATGGGAGTTTCCAATGTGTATTTCTCTGTTATGGCACAGATGTCACCACACAGCACAGTACAACTGCAGCCCAGTGCAACCATGTAGCCCAGGGCGAGGTTCCACACCCCATGCCACCCTTGGGCCGAATCTGCTGGCTGTCCACCTTGGCATCTGCTTATGCCCACCTTGAGACCAGACAGAACCAAGTGGCGCCCCCTGGGCTGAGATGGAGCAGTAAGCACATTTACAGTGCAGGCCCTGGGGGAGAGGAAAGGCCCTGCAAATGCCGATGTCCCCTAGATGCCCACACCAAGGGACAGAACCCCGGGCTGTCGTGAAGGAAGAGTGGAAGATTTATGCACAGCAATGGACTACTCGTCGGCCTGTCTCAGCCTGTGGAGCAGACAGCAGTGTCACTGGCTCTGTGTGAGGAACAGCAGTGACGGGGGGACACGAGAGTCCCTGCTACCCATGCCCTCCCACGGGCTTCCCCACGGCCTTATACGACCTTCGCTCAGTGTGCCATAGCTTGACCTTGTGGGCAGTGGGTTCGGAGCACTGAAGGACAGTTTCTAGCAGGGCCAACTCATTCATCTTATGCACATATAAAATAATGACAAGGATTTTATTGAGCACATAATTTAATATGATGTGTCAGGGCCAGTTCAGAGAAGCACAAAGACAGCCTATCGGGGACAGTTTCTGACCCCAACATGTAGCAGTCACAGCTTGTCCCTGCAGAGCCTCGATGGCACTGTGTGGGATGCAGCTGTCTGCACCGCTGTAGAGGGGGCCTTGTCCATCCCCAGCCAGCCTGGACAACCCTTGGAACCACAGCAGCGGCCCATGGTATGAAACGCTGTGCTAGGCAGGACACCCAGCCACCTTGCCTTGTCCCTTGCAATCTCTCACAGTCCATCCCGATGAGTCCAATTATAGATCAATTATCTGGTTTGAAATGAACTAACACAAGGATAAAGAGACCGCGACTCGGAAACGCTCAGCAAATGGGAAAATGTCAACACTGCCATTTCCCATACTTCTCAGAAGAGCTCATTATTGGCTAATGAGGAAGCAGAGCTCTGGAGATATAATTATATGTGGCGTGTTGTTAGCCAAAATTCATTTAGAGTCACCACAAAGTCAATCAGGGACAGAATTAAAATATACTGTCATCCACAGCAGCCCTCCAGCCACGTGGGTGTTGGCCTCAAGATCCAGCAGTCAGAGTGAAACGTTAGAAATGACTGTTTCTTTCTTCTTTATCTTCTCTTTTATGGATGCTTTGTGGCATTTGTTAGGGGGTAGAACTTATAAATTTAGATGTCTTGGGGGTGCCTGTTTCTAACTGACTTTCATTTATATTGACAAGGGCACAGAGAGCGTGGAGGCCAGGGATCTAAATGGCTACAGAACAGCGAATAATTTCAAAGGTGAAAAGCAAAGACAGTCAGAGAAGAAAGAGCTGGCATGGGGCAAGGGAAGAGGAAATAACCCAATTCCCAGAGTTGTCTGCATGTCCAGCCGTGCTCCAGACAGCCAGTGAGATTCTTTTCTGTGAACAGAACCAGAACCATGCACACAGTTTACTGACTGCCAGGGTGTGGGTGGACCTCACTCACCAGTTGATGGGCAAACGAAATGAAAGGACGCCTCTCTCCCCCATGCAAATACCTCCAGCAGTTCCCTTTGGTCATCATCTGAACCCCGAGCCTCCTCCAGCCCACTCTGCACTCTGTGAACCTCGAAGCCTCTGTAGTCCGGGACCAATTCTTCTGACAGCTAGGAGCTCACAGGTGGTCCCCAACATCACCCATCAGCTTCTGATTTTCCAGCTTCACAAAGGTGCACTCACTATAACTCACACTTTGACTTCCGAATTTTACCTTTCTCTGGCTCCCCAGAGTGTCCTGTGACACTCGCTGTGCTGCCAGGTGTGGTGGCATGGCCAGAATTTTTTGGATATTCTGTTTCCTGCTTTCATTTCCCATCACGTCTAATGGCGCCCACCTGCCTTCCACAGTGTGCGTTCCCGGCAGTCGCCCACGCTTTCAAGACAGAGCTCAGGAAGTCCCAGTGATGCTGAACACTGCCCTGAAAACTGGGCTGTGGGCTCCACGACTTCGCCCACTGGAGGACTGTATCACTGTGGTGAGCCTTGTACAGCGGACCAAAGTCTGGTGTTCAGTAGAACAGGTGTCTTTCGTGCATTTCTAACTATTGCATTTTCAGCTCATGATGGGGTCGCCACTGCGGAGCCCCTGGAAACCAAGGAGCACAAATATGGAAATGATGTATGTGGGCCCCCGCTGTCCTGCTGGCTGCTTCTTTGGATACCTCGGCAATAATCCCAGAATAGAGGCAGAGCACAGTGCGGAAGATTAGTAGCGAGACTGGGCCAGACTGGGTTTGTGTCACAGCTTTGTCACAGGCTGCCTCTGTTTGTCTGGACCAGCCAGATGGTTTTTTCTGGCCTCGGTTTCCCCAACTGTAAGTGGTGAATGACAGCAATCATCTATTTCAAATATTAAGTGAATAGCTATTGAAAAACTCACTGCAGTACCCTCAACAGACAGTTAGTGTATACAGCTCACTTGCTTTCGTGATGATAGAGGGATTTCCCCTAAAATTTTATGTGAAAAAGATTTGTCACCACTAACACTGTCTACAAACCACGACCATGACCCCTGCCCGGGGCTGAGGGTTTCACTCATACTTGTGTTGCCTGCTGTTGCTGACGCCTGGGGGTCAGAGCGAGAGGACACCATTCTAAGGGCTGCAAGTCAAGGCCACCATCCCACAGGGCACGGGGTCCACGACAGAGTTAGAATCTCGCAAAAGATAACTTCACTTTAGCTTCTTATAACCTCAGGAGGAAAGGTCAAGCAGTGAGAATGAACGCATCTTGGAAACGCTCATTTTTATAAACCAGTGCTTTTGTAAAACACCACTTGATAAACACCCGCACACTACAGATACAGGTCACACATAAGCTATGCTATTAGATGTATTATTATACGCACATAGGTAACTTTTCAGTAGTGGAAGGGACCCATGAAGACCGCATGCCAAGACCCCACCGCAGTCCGCAATGGCGAGCCGGGTAATTGGAGCGAGGAGCGGCTGTAGCCTGGGCTCCAGTCTGCCTTAGACGGCGCCTGGCAGGGTGTGTTGCGTTGTCAACACCTGTGGCTAAATATGTAGGTGTATTCCTAAGCGGGGCGGGGTGCTGGCTGGTCAGGAAGCCAGTGTTTTAACTAGAGGTGAGAAAGGGAGGAAGTCAGGGAGAAGGGGAGGAAGGGGGACAGAGAGGGGAAATCGGGCGCTGAGATGCACCCCCAGGGAAGCCACCCATCCTGCTGTGAAGAGGGTGGGTTGCACTGAGTCTGCTCTTGGCTGAGTCCGGCCCCCTCTGAATGTGACGCTGGCCTAGGGGGCCAGATCTGAGTGTAGTGGGGCCTCTGAACCCAGACACCACCTTGCCTACCTTGGCTGGCACCCCATCTCTCTCCTGGTCACTGGGCCCACTGGCTCCTTCTGCTCCTCCTCTGTCCTCAACTCCGGGCACATCCTGCTGCAGGCTCTGCTGCGATCAGCTCAGTCCAGGTCTCCTCTTTCTGTACCCTAAACTTTCTCAAGAACAGTGAGCCCAGATCCATTGCAACCCTGCTCCCCAGCAGTCCTCTGAAGGGGGACGCAGCAGGAGCCAGGAGAATTTGGGCCCTACTCACCCGAAGAGAAGCAAAGTTGCCCAACACCTTTGCAGACACAGCTCCCCCACACCCTGACCATCGCCAGAGTCACACAGTTCAATGAAAACCTCCAAAAAGCATCACACTTTGTGGTCAAGATGTGACAATGACTTACAACAGCAGAGAGACCAAGGCGTCCGCGGAGAGGACACTGTTCCACGGAAGGAAAGTGGACTTTCAGGCCAGGCATGGTGCATGTAGGCCCGGCTCTGCCCTTCGCACATTCGGGTTTTACCAGCAGCTGGAGCTGAGCCCCTGGGCACTGTCACCAGGCACGTGGCTGGGCCACAGGGCATGGCAAAGGCCACAGGAGAAGACACACAGAGCCCTGCCAAGGTGACCTGTGCACATCTGCACTGGCATCACTGACTTTGCTCTTCGGGTGACTGCCCTGGGGGTGTTGTGTGGCTGGTTCTGGGTAAACACTGGCTGCCTTCTCGGGGTGACCACCGTGGGATGTGGCAGGAGGGTCCTTGGGGAACAAGCTGTGCCTCTGCTGCCCCCTGAGTGCTGGGGCAGAGGGAAGGAGCTCACTGTGACCCCCAAGGGGCTCCATCTGTCACTTGGCGGCTCCTCACCAGGTCAGGCAGAGTCGCTCTGGCGGTTCCCACAACCTAAGCGGCCTCCAACCAAACCCTACTGTCTACTCTGGGACTCAACTACAGAGTTGAGTCCCCAATGTAGAAGCATGCAGACCCCCTGTACCCTGCTACTGCCCTTCCCATTTTAGATTGTCAGGAAACAGGACTCCAGGCCCCTGCAAAGGTCCATGACCTCTCTCTCTGCAAAGCCTCAGGGACATCAGGCTGAGGTCCACCCAGAGACATCTTTCTGGAACAAATAGTTCTGAGTGCTTTTCCAAACAGCTTGTTCTTGTCAGCGCCAGGTTTTAGTCAACAAGTGCCCCCCCGCTTTACACCCCAGGCCCCCTGGGAGGTGGTGCTGAGCCTAGGGGTCGTCTCCTGCCCACAAACCTCCAACTCCATCCCCCAGGCTGTCACTCCTTCCCAATGCTCCTCTCACCGACACCAGACTGAGGTTCCCCGAGGTTGTCACCCCATCAGCGCTGCAGTTTCCTAATCCCACGTCGTGACCCCTCAAGCCCCTGAAGCACTGGGTGCTTGGCAAACACGGAGCCACGGAACTGGAGTTCACGGGCACTGCTGAGCGGGGATTTCCTGCCACACATTCTTTTCGGAGAATCTCATTGATTGCTCTCCTGAGACTGATCGTGGAAAAAGCTGCAGGCCCTGTTCTGGTGGACCCGGGTCCTCATCACAGGGAAACTGACAGCGCTGTCACACCGCTTTCCCTGAGGTGGCCTGGGAGGGCCCTATAGGGGTAGGGAGGTGAGACACAGATAGATCATGCTGGGATCTTAAGCCTGCATCCAAGGTCCTTACCTCTGCTCATGCGTATAATGAAAGTAACGCATGCACACGATTGAAAACCCAGTCCTCTTCCCAGAGGCTTGAAGACAAATACGTTTATTTCTTGTCCTTGCCCCACTCCCCAAAGACCTGGGAACATTCCAGTGGGTGCTCATTCATACAATGAGTTTGGAAGCGGTTTCTCTCCTTCTGTCTCTAGGAGACATCGTGCAGGGCTGACATTGCTTCCTCTCTACACGCGTGTTAGAATTCTCCAGTGAAACCATCTTGACTCAGATGATTCTTTTTCAGGTTTTAACTACAAAACCAACTTGTTTTTATAGAGATTATCACATTTTAAGTGAGTTTTGGTGATTTGTGATATTCAAGGAATTGGCCCCATTTCTTTTAAATTGTCAGATTTATGAGGATAATGTGGTTCAAGCACTGCCTTGTGATTCTCCTGGAGCCCACAGGGTCCGTCACAAGGTCCTCGTTCTCCACCGCTGTTGATAACTTGTGTCTGCCCTCCTCTGACTTTCATCCGTGTTGTAGAAGTTTCTCTTCTCAGAATATGTGTTTCTGATCTTACTGATTTTTCTCTCTGTTGGCTTTTCAGGTGCAAACTTCTCCCTTTCTGGGTGAGCCAGTCTCATTCATGGATACTCATCCCTGAATACAGGATGGGCAGAGGGCAGTCGCTGGAGGAGACGTGACCACCTCTTGTCACCCTGAGAGGTGCAACTTTGGTGTCTGAGTCTATAGCCGTGGTGACTGCTTCTCACACTCGGGCGGGATGTGGAGGGGCACCAGGCCCCACGAGCTCTGCCTGATCGCAGACCAAAAAAAACAAAAAACAAAAACCCAGCTGCCCTTCCAGTGACTCCTGCAGAGACCACAGTCAGCAGGCTCAGGTGCAGCCCAGTGTCTGCTCCGTCCCCGCTTAGTCCCCCCGTCCTGATCCTCATTCCCCAGCAGGAGCATCCTGTCAGGACGACGGCAGAGGTGCCTCGGATCCAACCCTACAGTGATTCTTAAAAGTCAGGCGGTTCCTGCCAGTTTCTGAGCGCTGTCCCACGCGGCCCCAGACGTCCTCCGCCTCCCTTCTGCAGGGCCGGCCCTCCTCGCTCTCCCGCTTCCCTTCCACCTCGGTCCCCTCCCCCGCGTGTCAGGCAGAGCCATCTTTCTCTTCCTCATGGAAACCAGGCACCCGCCCAAAGCCCGGTCCTGGGGGGCCCATCCCACCCACCCAGCGGGCTTCTAAAAACAACTTCCCCGAAGAGCCGAGTCCCTGCTGAGTAAAAATTCTTGTAACAGCTGCTAAAAAGAGAAATCATTTCTTCAGCTTGTGACATGTGAGTCTCAGAAGAGGCATTTGTTTTCGGGTTCCAGGGACGGAGCATTCTGGCCCTTAATATTTTGTCAGAAGTGAAAACCTCGAACAATGAAATCCGCAGTGTGGAGTCTGGGAAATGTCATTGCCTCAAGCTGTTCCCTGGGCCCCTGTGGTCACCCCCGACCTCTGAGTGCGGTGCAGGTATCGGGCCACATCCTCCCACCCTGGCCCCAGAAGAAGTCCCTGGGCACAGAAGCTCCAGGCAGGCACCCAGGGGAGCGCGAGTGCCCGGCACTCAGTCTGGCAGGGGCCAGGGCACCCACCCCTAGGGCAGGCTCGGCAGGTGGCCCCAGAAGCACCTTGGTATACACAGGGCAGAGCCCTCTGTGGGAATCCCCAGGCATGGACCCAGATGTGCCCAGAGCTCTGCGGGCAGCACAGTGTCCCAGCCATGCTCAGAGACCCTGGTCCTCAACCCAAGACACCAGAGTCCAGCACGTGTGTCACCTATGTGCATGCCAAAAGCATCTGGTAGTCATTGCTTTATTATTTTGAACATGATCCCTTAGATAACATAGAAATAAGTAAAATAAGAGTTTACATTGTCCTCATGCTTTTTTTTTCCAGCTCTCTTCCTTCTTTTAAGGACCACCACTTCTCACCTACACCATCTCCCTTACACCTGGAAAACAAGGGCTCCTACAGGACAGTCTGCCAATGGTCAGCTGCTGTAGTTTCGGTTTGTCTGGAGAAGCATGTATTTCTCCTGAACTGCTGAAGGATAATCTTGCTGAACTTAAAAGGCCGGGGGCAGACTTCCTAGAGCTGAAGGGGGAGTTTAGAGATGCACAAGGGGAGGGGAGGGGGACAAAGCAACCCACGTACTAAGGGACCAGAGTGGGAAATTAGGATAGATTAACATCTAGCTTCACCTAGACACAGGCGGAGGCCGGCAAATGCACTCACATGTGTATGCATGCTAGCGCATGCCACGGTGCACACATTATACACCCACGCAGCATTGGGAGCCGGGCCTTCTCTGTATCCCCAGGGTCGCTATTTCTCACGGTGGCACTCAAGAGGGAGTGCACGGAGGTCAGACGGCGTCTGAGAGATAGGGGTGTCTCTGAGCTCAGCAGGCTGGCAGCAGGCACCACGTCCCACCAGCCAGGAGAGGAGGACCCTCAGAAGAGGGACACAAGTCACTTGAGCTCCTATCCTCATCTGAGGCAGCCTCAGCCTCAGACCACAGTTTTGTGACTGCCAGAAGGGTGTGATCCTGGAAGCTGTGGACTTGGTTTGAACCCCAGCTCCTGAGCCCAGGCTGAATCGGGGCCTTTGCAGTCTACCTAAGCCCCATGCCCACCTCATGCCATGCTCAGAGCCCTGGCCACTGTCAATCCCACTTTACAGATGACAGCACATCATAGAGAAACCCTCAACACATGGGTGAGAAAGCCTGAATCAGACAGTGGCACCTGCAGAGCCATGTTCCAAACCAACCTGCAAAGTCAACACCCTTGCCCCTAGGAGAGATGTTACAAGCATAGTGCCATCATCACACTCAACGCACCTGGGGTCCAGGGTAGCTGCGGAAGCAGGTAGTTAAAGCCTCGGGGATGAAGTGCCGTGCATGCATCTCGCCCCTTGCACACAGGGCAGAGTGGCCCAGATCGGGCCCTTGCCTCTGTGGTCCTGTGTCCAAGCTTGTGAAGGCGGCTGGGGGCCGATGGTATTTAAGGCTCTCTCCCCCACGCCTTCGTACCAGGACGACGATGCGCCACGCTGGTTTGGAGAGCCAGGCACAGTTGGCCGGGCCCCTGGGGATGCAACCTCTGGCTGCACGGTGCTCCCTGCAAGGTTGTTCTCAGAAAGGAAGAGAACAAATAATGCAAAATATGATAAATATGATTTCGCCCAATACTATCCATATGTTGTCAGCATGACAAAATACAAATGTCTTTGAGGTCTTCCCGCGGAGCACAAATAAGCATGCCTTACTATTTTGAATAAAAAAAAAA
>RJWM01039485.1:0-16087 GCA_004363535.1 Dasyprocta punctata
ATTATTCTAAAGAAGGAAATCGAATATTTCAGAAAATGGAAAGATATTCCCTGTTCATGGATAGGAAGAACAAACATCATGAAAATAGCCATTCTCCCAAAATTATTATACAGATTTAATGCAATCTCAATCAAAATACCACTTGCTGACCTCACAGAACTAGAGAAAGCATTCCTGAAATTCATCTGGAACCAGAAAAGACCTAGAATAGCAAAGGCAATTCTGGGCAACAAAGGGAAGGCAGGAGGCATCACAATCCCCGACTTGAAACTATACTACAAAGCTACTGTGATAAAATCAGCATGGTACTGGAATCACAACAGACCTGAAGATCAATGGAATAGATTAGAAGATACAGCCACAACTACAAACACACTCAGCCACCTCATCTTTGACAAAGGGGCCAAACATGTACATTGGAAGAAAGACAGCCTCTTTAACAAATGGTGCTGGAAAAACTGGCTTTCTATATGCCATAAACTAAAACTAGATCCATGTCTATCACCATGCACTAAAATAAAGTCAAAATGGATCAAAGATCTGAGACACTAAACTTACTAGAAGATAGAGTAGGTAAAAATCTCGATGACATAGGAGTAGACAGAGAGTTCATGAACAAAAATCAAATTGCAAGGGAAACACTTCCCACAATCAACAACTGGGATCTCATCTTACTAAAAAGTTTTTGCATGTCAAAGGAAATCTCCAACAGAGTGAAAAGAAAACCCACGAACTGGGAAAATATCTTAGCCAATTGTCCATCAGACAAAGGACTTCTGTCTAAAACATATAAAGAATTAAAAGAAATCTGGCCCCTAAAATTCAAAGACCCAATCCAAAAATGGGCATCTCAGATGAATACACACCTCTCAGAGAAAGAAATACAAGTGGCAAATAAATATATGAAAAAATGTTCAACATCAATGGTCATTCGGGAAATGCAAATTAAAACAACACTGAGATTCCATCTCACTCCAGAAAAGAATGGCCAAGATTAAAAATTCAACCAACAACAAATGCTGGAGGGGCTGTGGGGAAAAAGGAACTCTTCTCCACTGTTGGTGGGAGTGTAGACTGGTGCAAACACTGTGGATGTCAGTATGGAGATTCCTCAAGAAGCTAGGATTAGAGACCCCATTCAACCCAGCTACCCCACTTCTGGGCATTTTCCCAGAAGAATTGAAAACATCATACCACAGTGATATCTGTGCACTCATGTTTACAGCAACCCAATTTGTAATAGCCAGATCTTGGAAACAATCCAAGTCCCCATCAATCAAAGAATGGATAAAAAAGATGTGATATTTTTATACAATGGAGTACTACTCAGCTATTAAGAAAGACTGCATTGAGACTTTTATAAGTAAATGAACAGGACTTGAGACCATACTCATAAGTGAGATAAATCAAACCCACATGTGTAAATACTGTACTGTCTTCCTAGTGTAAGAAACTGAAAAAGTATATATGATCCAAAATCTATAATAAATACTATGGAAGGGTAAAAAACAGCTCGAAGAGCAAAAGTAATTGGGAAGGGAAAAGGGGGAAAGAGGGAAGAGAAAAAGAAAAGATATAAATCTGTATATATGTATATGTAAGATAACTAAAATGAACATACTGCTGAATGTATCAGTTATTGAGAAAGAACGGTTAATACTCATATGATTGGATCAATTTTACATGTCTATATCTGTTAATGTAAACAACCATTTTGAAGATAATGATATGAAATATTGCAACCATTGTCAAGTTTCTACCATCCTGTTTTGTAAACCTGTTATGTTACTGTTGTGCATTTACTCTAGTCGTTTGTCTCTTTTGCTTTTTATCTTTCTTATATGTCTTTTTTTCTCTTAAATAAAAAAAAAAAGACTAGGAGTCCTTAGACAGTATTTACCAGTTAACCTTTCCATCTTTTCCTGAATTTCCCAACCTGTTCATCTGTTAAACATATATTGTGCACTATGCTATAATATAAAAGCTAAAAGAAGATATGGCTCCTTCCTTGGAGGAAATTCAAGAAAATAATAAAGTTAACGATTACTGTGTAAGAGACTTAGCAAAGTAAAACAGGACTCAGTTGACAGATATCCAAGTCAAACTGCATTCCAATTTTTCATCTTAATAATGAGTGAGAAAGGGATCAATCTTAAAAGGATGCTTAATCCCTGTATTATTTCTTTGAAGTTAACTCCATTTTAAGAGTTGATATTTCTTCCAAAGACACAAATCAGTGTTTTAATCAACAAAAGAGAGCTGATACAGTAATGAAAGAGACAGAAAAACTGTGGGTTTTAAATCTCTTTTCCATACATAAAGTGCTCACCTCTCTCTACTGTGGTTTTTAATTTGGATAAATAACTTCACATTTTGCATTTAATTTGCTTTATCTGTCAAGTGAGGGTAATACCATCCTCCAAACCAGAAGGTGGGATTGGAAGACTGCTCAAGATACCTGCTATTCAACTATACAATCTGGACATTTGCAAATCCAAAAAAGGCAGGCAGGAAGCAGCCAAAGGAAGAGCCCAGAGGGAATCAACAGCAAAGAAAGCTGAAGCCAGTTCTCACCGAGAGGATCTTGTCACCCTCCTGGAGCCGCCCATCCTGGGCCGCAGCCCCATTCTCTTTGATGCTGCTGACGTAGATGCCACTGTCATTGGAGACATGCTGCTGATCTGTCCCACCGACGATGTTGAAGCCCAGCCCTGAGAAAATCATAGAAGAGTAAAGAAAATGGGGCAAAGAAAAAAAGAGGTTAGAAAAAAGAGAAGAGAAAAGGAGAGGAAAGAAGGGAGAGAAGGGAGAGAGGGAGAAATTCTTTTGAGGAGAAGTGGCTGGTGAGTCAGACTTCAAGGTAGCTAATAGACAGTGGAGTTAGGTCAGTAAATAATATCACCCACAAGAGTCAAAATTACCAAGAGTTCCCCACTCAGATCAGGCAAGACTAAAAATAGAAACACAGATGACTTGTTGACTATAGAAAGATTTATATACAATTTATATAAGAATCATGGTGATTCTTATAAGATGTAAGTGCATCTATTCATATTAAATTTTGATTGCACTGATGATATTCAGAGACCCCAGACCCTGGTATTTCTGGTATTAATGTAACAGGATTAGCTGTGCTCATGAAAAGAAGCTATGCTTTTAATCAATTATCAAATTAATCACTACTAATAGAATAGGAAAGAAATTCCTAACCATATCCTCTTCTCCATAGTTTTCTTCTCCCAAAATTGACAGAATTTTGGAAAAAGTGGTCAGGGGAATTTTTGTTTATTTTTTTCTATTTTGTGCCAAGAGAAGGGGACAGTAGTATAAAGAAAAACCACAAAACACTTATAAAAGAAAACCTATTAGAATTACAGCAGACTTCTCAATTCAAACCTTAAAAGACAGGAGAACAAAAACTGAAGAGTTTCAAACTCTAAATGAAAACAACTTCCAACACAGACTATGTATCCTACAAAATTATTTTTCAGAATTAATAGAGAGCCGGGCGTGGTGGCGCATGCCTTTAATCCCAGCACTCAGGAGGCTGAGGTAGGAGGAGCGTTGTGAGTTCGAGGCCGGCTTGGGGCTACAACGTTAGCATAAGGCTGGCCTGAGCTACATAGTGCGACCCTGCCTCAAAAAAACTAGAGCCGGGAGTTTGGCTCAGTGGCTTAAGTGCCTGTCTGGCAGGTGCGAGGTTGTGAGTTCAACCCCTGGTGCCGCAAAACAAAAACAAACAAACAAAAAAAATTAATAGAGAAACAAGGTCTTTCCATGATAAAGAGAATGTTAAAAATTAATGTCTAAAAACCCAGAACTCCAAAAATTCTCAAGGATACCCATTAAAGTGGCAGTGAAGCCAACAATGCCAAAAAGTCTAATAGAATGAAATTACCAGGCAGGGTGAGCAATTAAGCAAAAAGGAAAAAAAAGGGAATCAACAACAGGGAAATAATGCAGTGAGAGCAATAAGTCAATACCTTTTGGTACTAATTCTCAGTATGAATGGTTTCAATTCCTCAATGATAAAACACAGATTGGCAGAATGAATTAAGAAACAAAATCCATTGGTATGCTATATACAAGAAACATCTAGCCCAAAAAGAAATTCGTAGACTAAAAATCAAAAGATGGAGCTGAGAATGGAGACACATGCCTAAAATCCTAGCACTCAGGAGCCAGAGGCAGGAGGATCACTGCAAGTTCAAGGTTAGCCTGCCTGGGCTATATAATGAGCTCAAGGGCAGCCTAAACTATATAGTGAAACTCTATCTCAAAATCAATCAATCAATCAAAGGTCTGCACATCGGGATTCTGAAAACAAGCAGGAGTAGCTATCCTATTTTCAGACATGGTAAAATTTAACCCAAAATGCTCAGAAGAGGTAAAGAAAGTCACTAATATGTCACTAATATCATTTAAGGGAAAAGTTCAACAGGAAGAGATAGCAGTTATAAACACAAAAGCACTGAACACCTGCACACTCAACTTCATAAAACAAACACTACTAGACATAAAAGATAAGATAAACATCAACACAATTATACTGAGGGACCACAATATTCCACTGCACAAACAGATCAACTAGACAAAAACAAAAATCAACAAAGAAATATGAATTGAAACATAAAGGAACTTAACAGATATCTACACTTTGATCAACCTAACAAAAGAATACACATTGTTCTCATGTGAAAACTTCTCTAAAACAGATCACGTGCTAGCCCATAAAGTATGAATAAATAAATGCAAAAGAATTAAAGTTATCCCATGTATATTATCAGATCATAGCAAGATGAAACTACAAATCAATAGCAAAAGAAAAAAAACCTATAGAAATTATGCAAACCCATAGAAATTAAACAATACATTCTTGAATAATCACTGGCTCAAAGAAGATATCACACAGTTCTTAGAATCAAAGAAAATGCCTATACACCACAGTATACAAGAATCTATGTAGCACAACCAAAGCAGGACCAGGAAGGAAGTTTATAGCTGTGAATGCTGACAGTAGAAAAACAAAGCAAGTCCAAATAAATAGCCTAATGGCGCACCTCAAGGTCACAGAAAAACAAGAACAATCCCAATCCAAAGCTAGTGCAAGGAAGGAAATTATAAAGATCAAAGTAAAAATTAATGAAATTGAGGCTAAAAAAGCAATACAGAGCATCAATGAATTGAAGGTGAAGTTCTTTGAAAGAATAAAGAAAACAGAAAAATCTTTAGCTAATCTTAACAAAAAGACCGAAATCAATGCAATTTAAAATAAAAAGGTGAAATCACAGCAGATTCTGCCAAAATTGACATTATTAGCAATGACCTCAGAAACCTGTACAGTATGCCAATAAACTGGAGAATTTAGAAGAAACAGAATCCTACATGCATAAGAGTTACAAAAACTCAACCAAGAAGATATAAAAACTCTGAGCAATCTAGTAAGTCACTGAAATTAAAGCAATAACAATTTTTTTTAATACTGCTAACTAAGAAAACTCAAGACCTGATGTATTGACCAAACAATCCAATAAAAAGCAATGAAATTAAAGCAATAATATTAAAACACAAAAAACAAAAAACCTACCAAGAAAAGCCCAGGATCTGATGTATTGACTGCTGAATTCTACAAGAATTTCAAGGCAGATCTAATTCCAATACTTCTCACACTCCTGGATGAAACTGAAAAGGAAGGAGTAATTCTAAAGTCATTCCTGGAAACCAGAATTACACTGATTACAAAATCAGAAAATGATCCAAATAAAAATAGAACTACAGACCAATCTGTTTAATAAACACACATAAATCATCAACAAGATAGTGGCAAACAACATTTATTATTTATTAATCATCAGAAGATCATACATTATGATCAAGTAGGATTCATTCCAGGAGTGCAAGGATGGTTCAACATATACAAATCAATAAATGTAATATGTCATATACACAGAAACAAGTATAAAAAAATCACATGATCATCTCAATAGACACAGAAAAGGCCTCTGACAAAGTTTGCTCCATCCTAAGAAAAATCCTGAAGACCACAGGTGTAGTTGGGCCTTATCTCAATACGATAAAGGCCATTTAAGACAAACCTTTTGCCAACATTATATTAAATGGGAAGAGGCTGAATGTTTTCCCTCTAAAAGCAGCAATAAGACAAAGATGTCCACTATCATCATTGTTGTTTAATATAGTACTGAAAACATTGGCCAAGCAATCAAGTAAGAAAAAGAAATAAAAGGGCTACATATAGGAAAGGAAGAAGTCAAATTATCATTATGTGAAGATATACAAGCTACAGAGAAGACCCAAAAAAACCCAAAAGATTTCTAGAATAACCAAATTCAGTAACATAGCAGGAAACAAAATAAAAATAGGAAAATGAATTCCTGTACAACAATAATAAACTCACTGAGAAAAAAATTAGAAAAACAACATTTACAATAGTGTCAAGAAAAATTATAACCTTAAGAATTAAACTAACCAAGGATGTGAAAAAAAAACTCTATATGGAAGTACTACAATTGTCTGAAAAAGGAGATCAAAGAAGATATGAGACAATGAAAAGATATTCCCTGTTTTGGATAGGCAGATCCAATACTATAGCCAAAATGGCCATACTTCCAAAACTGATACACAGACTTAATGCAATCCCAATCAAAATATCAATAGCATTCCACAAAACTAGAGAAAACAATCCTAAAATTCATACAGAACCGTAAGAAATCTAGCATACCAAAAGCTCTCCTTGGTAACAAAATAAAAGCCTGAGACATCACGATCTCTGATTTCAACTTACATTACAATGCCACAGTCATAAAAAAAGCACTGTACTGGCACAAAAAAACAAACGTAAGGACAAATGGAACAAAATAAAAGATACAGAAACAGCCACAGGCACATTCAGCTATCTGATTTGCTTAAGAGGCCAAAAACACACACTACAGGAAAACACGCTCTTTAGAAAACAGCACTGGGAAAACTCGGTATCCACATGCAGATGATTGAATCTAAGCCCATATCTCTTACCATGTACTAAACTCAAATCAAAATGGATCAAATACTGTACCTAGACATTAAAACAGAAACAGAAAAATCAACAGGGTGAAGGGATAACCTACAGAATGGGAAAAAGTATTTTACACCTCAGGCAAAGGAGTAATATCTAGTACAAAGAACTCAACAAAATTATAACCCAAAGAACAAAGACTCAGTGAAAAAAAAGGGCAACTGAAATGAATAGGTATTTCTCAAAAGAAGAAATACAAATGGCCAGTAACGACATGAAAAAATGCTTATCCTCTTTGACCATTAGGGAAATGCAAATCAAAACACACTGAGAGTCAATCTTGCTCCAGAAAGAATGGTTATCATCAAGGACTAAAAAAACAACAAATGCTGGTGAGTTTGTACGGAAAAAGAAACCCTTCTGCAACATTGGTAGAAATGTAAACTAGCACAAATACTATGAAAAAAATTAGTATGAAAATTTCTCAAAAAACTAAAACTAAAAATTCCACGTCACCCAGTCATATTCCTTCCAGGTACCTTCCCAAGAGTTAAAGACATTATTTTATAGTGACACACGCATAATCATGTCTATAGCAGTACAACTCACAAATTTTGGAAGAGGTCTCTATGACCACCAATAGTGAGTGAACAAAGAAAATGTGCGATACGTATACAATAGAGTGCTACTGAGCCATAAAGAAGGTTCAATTTGAATCATCTATAGAAAAATGGATGTGCCTTGAGATCATAATGCTAAGTGAAATAAATCAGATACAGAATGCTAAATATCATATGGTTTGTTTAATTTGAAAAACCCCAAACTTTAATAATTTAAAGGGTAAAGAGAGTAGAAAACAAGAGAGGTAAAATTTCTAGAGAGGAAAAGAAGATCTCAGGAAAGGGCAATGATTAAGCTCAAGGGGAAGGAGAAGTAAAAATTATCAAATGTGCTTATGTATATATACCAATCCCCCAAGTGTTGGGAAACCATGAATTATAAATTGACTCTAGGGTATGTTTACACTTCTTCTTATCCTGTCCTTGGGCCAAACTGTAACACCGAAACTGCCCACTCTTTTTTGGTCATAGCTGGAAGCCCTAGGGCTAATGACTGCTGTGGTGCTCAGAGAGAAAGATAAGACCTGCTGGAGACTATAGGCATCTGGTGAAACTACAATTTCCTTATTGCCTCACCTGTCTCGTCCTTGTCCTCATGTTTGCAAGAATGCTTTGTTCTTACTAGCTCACCACAGTCACCATTACTGTTCCTGGAAACACCCATTACCCTTCCCTCATTGTCCTTGACTCAGACATAAGGAATAACTATCAAGGATCTGTGTGGCTCATGGCCTTTTGTTTCTCAAGAACAACTAGTCATCCCAGATCCCTATCTGCACCTCTATTTCGTCTCTTGGTCTCTTTCTTCTCACTGGACACTGTAACTCTAGACAGGAAATCAGGGACTTAATGCAGGGGTTCCAGACAACTGGCCTTGTGAAGAGGGTCCCTGACACCTAAGACAAATGTAATTATCATGTATTCACCAACTACACCAACAATAAGTAAATAAGTAAATAAATAAATACATACATACATACCAGAAACAAAGATGCATACTTCTGTATTATATCCAACATTATACTGGAAGCTTTAGACACTAGAATAAAAAAGCTACCTCTGTTCACACTTTTAAATTAAACTATATCTCCAGACTTTTTCTTTATTACATTTTTATTTTGAGACAGTTTGATAAGTCACTAACTTACCCAGGCGAGGCTTGAACATGCAATCCTGCCTCAGCCTCTCAGAGCGCTCCCAGGCATGCACTACCATGCCTCGCTACCAGCAGACACTTTTTGCAGAAGCTAACAAAAAACTGATTTGAAATTTACGTGAAAATTCATATTCATAAAATTCTACTTGAGAATAGTCAAGACATTTTTGAAAAAGAACAAAGTTCGGAACACTCACATTATTTCAAGGCTTATTAGAAAGCAACATTTATCAACATAGTGTGGTATCTGTATGAAGATATAACAATGGATCCAAATAGAGATCAATATTGGGCCCACAGGTAGATGACCAACTGATTTTTTTAAAAATATAAACAAGCTGTTTTTCTATTTTTTATTTATTTTTTTATTTTATTTATTTTATTTATTTATTTATTTATTTTGGTACTGGGGATCAAACTCACGACCTTGCGCTTGCTAGGCAGGCACTAGTACCACCAAGCTAAATCCCCAGCAAACAAGCTGTTTTAATGGGAAAAGGATGTTTTCAACAAACAAGGGTGGGACAACTGGATCATCTGTATAAGATTTAGATAAAAATGAACTTCAATGCTGTACTCAAACCATAAGCCAAATTAATTTGAAATGAACCACAGAAATAAAGATAAACATTAATCTATAAAATTTCTATTAGAACTGGGGATAGTGGCACACCCCAATAATTCTGGCACTCTGGGAAGCCGAGGCAGGAGGAATAAAAATTTGAGCCCAAACTGGGTAATTTAGTGAAACTGTATCCCTTCAAAAAATAGGATTAGGGATGGTCCTTCGTATGAGGTCATGGGTTCAATCCCCAGTACTGTAAAACAAAATAAAACAAAACAAAATTTCTTTCAAAAAACACAGGAGAAAAATCTCCCTTGGGTTAATTTTCTTACAGAAGATACAAAAAATATAAAAGAAAAAAATTTTCATACTATTCATCATACGACTTAAAATTCTCTACTTTTCAAAACACTTACCCTACCACAAAATTGGAAAGGCAAGCCAGACCAAGAAAAAATATTTGCAACACACGGATATGAAAAGGGATATGTGTCCAGAACATATAAAGAATTCTTATCATCTAATAAGAAAACAATCTAATAAAAATGGACAAATGAGTTAAACAAGTGCTTTAGAATATATATGAATGGCTAACAGGTATATAAAAAGAGGTTCACCATCATTAGTTGTCAGGAAAATGCACATAAGAACCACAGTTCCACTCTATAACCTTTATAATAATTACAACACCATTCAATCCCCGGTGCTGCAAAAAAAAATATAATAATAATAATAAAAAAATAATAATAATTACACCACCATCAATCCCCGGTGCCGCAAAAATAAATAAATAAATAAATAAATAAAAATTAAAAAATAATTACAACACCATTTTTTCAAAGCCAAATGTTGGCAGGAATGTGAAACAATCCAGACTGTCATACACTAGTGGCACAAGTATAAAATGATACAAAAACAGCTTGGCAGTTTCCTTTTGAAGATATACACTTAACAATAAAATCAGCAATACATTCCTGCGTATTAGCTGTTATAACTGAGTTAAATTAAAACATATGCCTGCACAAAGATTTGTACAGTATATGAATACTCACAGTGACTTTACTCATACAGCCAAAACCCAGGAACATCCACTAATGGGTGAACGAATAATCAAACTGATACACATTTGTACCATAAAAAACTACTCAGCAAGAAAAAAAGAAAAGTCTGAATGAGTGAAAGAAATCTAAATGGTTGTTACAGGACTTCATGATCATAAAGTTATAAGACAGATGAAACTAATCTATAACAATAGAAAACAGATCAGTGACTACCTGAAGCATGTGATGTGATAATCAACTTCAGAGGCACAGAGAATTTTCTGAGGTGATGGTTCTACTCATACATGAGTATTTAATCTGTCAAACACCTTAGAACTTTAAATTTGAAATGGATGTACTTCACTGAATGAGAATTACACCTCAAAAAAGTTGGTGATTCTCAAGTACAAAAAAACAAATATTCTAAATATTGATTATAGACTCATATTTATTATCAATAATATGAATCCAAGGTTATGCAAAGCACCAATTATTTGGTAAAAACCAAGGGAAAAAATTGGCTGCAGTATATTCTTTACAGAGGACCTTCTCTACCATTCCCTATGTGAATCTCTTAAAGAGAAAATCAATAAAATATACAAAATTTCAAAACAAGATAGTAAGAGAGTAACAACTGTTAGCACATTGTGTATTGTTATCTTTAAAGTAGTGGCTCAGATTATAAGGTATAGGCATGAAAAATTGATCAAACAATATAAGCAGAAACCTTTCCCTATGTAAATTTGATAAAATAATTTGTTAAATTCTAAGAATATTTCCAAAATTAAATGGTAACCTGAATGGTAACTGAAAGTAAAATATAAAAATACTGAAATTTTAAAAAGGAAAATGCTGATCTTGATGAAATTCACATTCAAACTCTACTTCATAAACTATCCTTGGAAACTCTCTAGTTTGCACTGTACAATAAATAAAATTTAATAACTGTTCTCTCCTTGCTTGTCACCCTATCAAGCTGTTCCATATCTCAATAACTTTGGATATATTCTTCCCTTTACCTAGAAACATACTTCAAGGAAATTATGTGTGCAATTATCTCTTTATCCTATGGCAATATTAGTTACCAGAAGACAAAGTAATTAGCTTACATTCATTTTCATATTTCCTGTTCTGATATACTATCTACCACACATACAGAACTCAACTGGTCTCAACTGATAATAATGGTATTGGAAATAACAACTAGTTAGTGATTCCTAGCATTTCTAGTTGTGGGGGAAATGTAGCAAGGTTAAAAATGTCTTTTAGCAAGCTTTTTCAAAACTAACAATAACCAAAAAAAGGCCATAAGAAAAGGAGTGGGAAAAAAGGAGGGAGCCCAATCTGCCTGAAATTCCCATAACACAGATTACCCAGCTTTTTCTGTTACTCAACTCTCGCCCCATTAAACTCTATTCCCCACACATCAGCAGTAATGACAAATACCATTTAAATACTTTAAATGGATTAAATAGTTAACTTTGTGGTAAAGTGCTTAGACGAGTACCTGGTACAGAATTAACACTAATAAAAGTATTTCTACATAACAAATAAGTGTTTAATCCTTAAAACTCTGAGTACATTCCAATATATTATTTTATAGCTGAGGAAACTGAGGCATACAGAAATGAGGTGACTAGCAGAAAGTCACACTATTACACAAGGTAGAATTGAGATTTGAAATGAGGTGTTCTGGCTTTCAAACACGATGGTGTTGTTCTATGTTCTGCTGCTTGCTGCAACTTATAGTCTCTCAAAGTAGTGGCTCAATAAATGTGTGGAGATTGAAAAAAACAATGAATGAGTGATTCAAATCAGCAACTAACAAGGTAAAATGACTAGGTATTTTCCACTTAAAACTGTTCCATGGAGAAACTCTCTGGTCCAAAGATAAAATATGTCTCTTATTTGTTCTTGCCTAGCAGTAACAAATATGCACTGGCAAACAAGTAGAAAATATTTAACCTCAAAAGAACAGAAAAATGATGCAATAACAAAAGTGTATGGTGCCAAGTCAACCCCTCCTCATCCTGGTGCTCCATCTGACAAGGTAAGAACATGATGTAATGAAGATGTCTCAGGCAGTATCTGCCAGGACACGTACATTGCAACTTCTTTTCATTGCTCCTAAAGTGCCTCTCTCGCTCGCTCACTCTCTCTCGCTCTTTCTCGGTTGGGTGAGGTAGAAGTCAACATAAAGCTTCTCTTTTAAATATCTAGGTGGCATTCTGATTTTTTTTTTTTTTTTTTAGAATATACTGTTGCTCAGGTACCAAATATATGTTTGTTCTCTACTAGATCATACTTCCTTTGGGTCCCTTGTTTTCCACAATGAAATGATTCTATGTCTTCACTTTTGTCCCATATTACAATGTGAATTCATTTTATTTCAACTGCCTACTTTACAACTTTCTCTGACTCTATGCTATTTTCCTTTATTTTCTTTTTTGGGTATTTTTGCCCAATATCTGGTAAACTGTACATGATAGCAGTCATGAATATACCATAGCGTTACACAAGGTGAGAATAACAGTATCTAAGTTCTTTTCAAACACTTCTGAAAGGCATAGCAGTTTCTTGGGACTCTGGTCTGCAATGGTCCATTGAATCTGAACCTACAAGGAATAGAACTATCTCATAAAGATTCACAGTTCTTTGATTATGCTACCTCCTGAGGGTATGTAACATGTGCCCACTGTAATTATCATCTGTTATGGTTTTCATGTGTCTACTAAAAGCCCATGTGTTGAAGGCTCACGCTCCAGTCTGTAGCACTATTGGGAAGTAGCAGAACTTTTGAGAGGCAGAACCTAGTTGGAGAAAGTTAAGCAATATGGGGTCCCTAGTCCTTCCTCTTCTGTTTTCTTCCTTACCCAGTTTGTAAGCAGTTTCTGCCACATGCACCCACCAGAGTGTACTCTCCTGTCACAGGATCAAAAGTAATAAAGCCAACCAGCAATGGAGTAAACCCTCTGAAACCATGAGCTAAAGTAAATTGTTATCTCAGGTATTTCATCACAGTGACAAAAAACAAACATAAAAAAGAGCAATCATTTGTTCTTTACTCTAGTAGTCATAATTTCTAACCATAGTGTGAGCACACAGTAAACACCAAATGAGTTTTAAAAAGCAGCTTTGCTTTAATTTTGAGGGTTCTAAAATCAATAATTCTGATTTTATCATTTAGGTATAGCTCCAATATCTTTCCCTCAATAAATGATTTTACATTTATTGAAATATAATCATTATCTACTTTTCTGCCTCATCATGTGGCTTCATAAAATGTTTCTATACTTAAATAACTGTTAGCTTGCTTTTCTATTTCCTCAAAAACAGAGCCTAGGTATATTAAAGATTGTCTTGAAAAGACCTTAAGACTAATCCTTGAAGCGATCTCTGGAGACTTGTATCATATATTCTCTTCTCATGGGGCTTTCCATCTATCCCTTCTTTTTGTGAGACTTCCAGGAAGATGGTGGAACAGAGTAAATAGTCTCTCTAAGAGATACAGTCCAGATGCTGGAATACAGCCTCATGGGGAAGACAAGAAGGAAGAAAGTGGGTCCCCTGGACCCAGGAAGAATCTAAAGTGAGAATTAAAGCCCACAGAAAGAGTAAAAAAGAAAAGTTTAAATGAAGAAGGTGGTAGCTGGCAGCACCTTTGCCAGGAGCCAGATCCATGGTGCGAGAGGAGCTATTGGAACTGGGGATACACGATCAAGGTGACTTGGCGGCTGGTGACCATGGAAGCCTCTGCAAAGAAAGGCAGCATTGGAGAGGAGTGGCAGTGAGGGGAGCGGCAGACCTGGGAGACTGTACTGGCTGGCGGTGAGTGCAGAGGACTCAGTCCTACCATGGGAGAGAGCAATTGGCTGGGAGTCATTTTGGAATAGGGCTGGATAAGCCCAGAACCAGAACTGTTGCTGGCTTTCTCCAGAAGCTCTTAGCAGCGCATAGACCCGTGGAAATTGCCCAGACTGAGCCTGGGCCCTGCATGCATCCTAGCACCATTGTGGCATTTCTCTGGGGGTAGCCAGCTGGGTCTGGAAGCTGCAGCTGGCACCACCCCTGCACACACTCCAGGGGTGGTAGTGGAGGATCCCACTGGTGACCAGCCCAGGACCTCGGGTGGTGGCAATGCCATCCCCACACGCACTCCACCAACCATCAGGGAGTCAACACAGGTTGGGAAAAGCAGCAGACAGCCCTGCACCAGCACACCCAATGGCCCCCATCAAATACCTGTAGCCAGCACTGTCTAGAAGAACCAGTCTCACTTCAGAGAAATTATAGCCAATGTGGGAAGTGCTTGGGACCCCAGTACCCACTTTCCCAGAAGAACCCAGGAATATGTCAAGACAAAGAAGCAAAAGGCAGTCTCTGGCCTCCAATCTTAGCAGAGCAAGTCCTGGAGATGCAAACACAGAGGAGATCGGGAGTTGCACACCTGAAGTTTCTGAAGTGATGGTAACTGAAGAAACAACTTCGTGAGGCTATAAAAGAAATTAGAACAGAAATACTAACTCAGGTAAAAGAAGAAATGAAAAACATAATAAAAGAATTGCTAAACATCTCTAACAAAGACATAGATGAAAAAATGGAGGAGTGTAGGACAATGAGGGAAACCTTGAATGAACAATACAAAAAAGATTTAGAATACATGAAACAGATTCCAAGAGATACTCAGGAAACTAAAAACTCCATTGAAAGCTGGCAAAAACACTTGAAAGAAACTGAAGATAGACTTTCAAATCTTGAAGACAGCTTTGCAACTTGTGATCACAAAAGGAAAGATCTCTTAAAAATAACAAGAAACTCGGAAGTAACAATTCAATGGCTGCAAGACAACCCAAAGAAGCATAACTTAAGAATAAAAGATGTGAGTGAAAAAGCAGGAGTCAACACAAATGACATTAAAAGTCTATTTACAGAAATAATATCAGAAAACTTCCCAAGCATGGGAAAAGGAAGTGACATTCAGATAAGTGAAGCATATAGAACTCCAGCTAGCCATAACCAAAATAAATCTACACCCAGACATATAATAATTAAGATCCCAGAAATTCAACACAGGAACAGAATATTAAAAGCTGTTAGAAGAAAAAAAACAGATCACCTATAAAGAAAAACCCATCAGAATCATGACAGACTTCTCAACATAAACCATCAAGTCAAGAAGAGCTTGGAGTGAAGTATTTCCTGAAAGAAAACAACTTCCAACCCAAATTGACGTACCCTGCAAAACTATCTTTCAAAATTAATGGAGAAACAAGATACTTCCATGACAAAGAACAACTGAAGGAATTCATGACCACCAAACCAACCCTACAAAGAATGCTGAAGGACATTCTAGAGAGAGATAAAAAAGACCACAGCTCCAGGAATAGTAGCAGAGGGGTATCACTGAGCAGGGCAAACAACTGAATGGAGAGGAAAAGTAGGCAGCCAAATGGCAGGAAAATAGCATGGCAGAGACAAGACAGTGCATGTTTGGCCATAACCATTAATGTAGATGGCCTCAATTCACCAATAAAAAGAAACACAGGCAGAGTGGATCAAGAGACAGAATTCGTCAATATGCTTTATAAAAGAAACACATTTAACTCAAAAGGGGGTTCACAGACTGAAAGTTAAAAGAGAGAGAACAATGCTCTATGTGACAGGGAACTAGAAAGAAGTGGGGGAAGCTTGTCC